>KL647292.1:3017692-3040096 GCA_000727475.1 Sarcocystis neurona
TATATATATGTAGATGTATACGTATATATGTATATATATATATATATGTAGATGTATACATATATATGTATATGTATATATGTAGATGTATACATATATATGTATATATGCACATATATATCTGTATCTATGAATATCGATTACGCATATGTCTTTCTCGCCCAAACATAAGTACGTACATATATATGTGAAGATATAGATATATGTGTATATGTATGCATCTGCCTGAATGTGTGCAAATTTGCGTAAGATGGGAGCGACGAGTTTGATTCGGTGGTGACGCCTCTTCCGTTTTGACGTCCTCTTCCTTTCACTTCTCTTCTTCATCGGTTCACGTCTCCGTTTGGCTTCCCTGCCTGCTGTTGCTTCTCCGTCTGCCTTCTCTCTTCTTCCCGTCTCTTTTGCGAGTTCTTCTCTCCTCGTCTTCTTCTCTGCAGGACGTGCTGTGGATGGCGATGGTCGTCACGCAGAGGCAGCCCGAAGTTCGCAGAAAACTTCTCGAGTTATTTGTTGCGCAACTCCCCAAGGCCGACTGGAGGCAGTTCAAGCACGTCGCCCTGCGTACGGCTGAAGCCATTGCAGAAAGGTATATCTCTATCTCCACGTATATTGTGTATGTATTTGTGTGTCTACTTCTTCTCTGTGAGCAAGGATGTGTATCCGTATGTATATATATTTTTGTCTGCCTACTTTTCTTCACTTCTAGAATATACGTGTATGTATCTATCTACATGTCATTTCCTCTTCTAAAGGATCTCCCGTAGACAGCGATATACATTCGTCTGTACATATACATATATATGTATATTTGTTTGTCTACTCTCCATCTTCTTCATCTACGAATGAATTTTCTGTGAACAAAGATATACATATGTGTGTCTGCGGAGTTTTCTCTCTTTTGGAGAATCTTCTCTCAAGAGAGGTGACGCATGAATATCTCTTTTATTATGTCCATACACGTCGGCACAACGCCACGTCTCGTTGTGGTCGGGAGACACGGGCGGTGCTGTTGACGCATTCGATGAACTCCGCTCGACTCTTCCTCCTTTTCCTCCTTTTCTCTCTCTTTCTTGTGTCCTCTATTTGTTGATGTTCATGCGCGTGCATGTGCGTATATCTAGTCAAAGAAACTACGTAACTTATATACCACGTGTACATATACAAATATGTGTACACACACGTATATATATGAATCTCTATACCTAGGGTCTCTCTCTCTCCGGATATCTTCATATATATATGGATGTTGTACTATCCTCCTCCATGTATCGGGCATTTATATATTCCCCAAATACATATATATATATATATATGTATACCTACACGCATACATACATATATATACTGCACACATACATATGTATATATATGTATATATGTCTACATAGGCACACACATGCATGCATACATACAGATACACACACACGTACATATATATATATATATATACATATCTATACATACATACATATACATGCATAAATAAACATGTACATACATAGAGATACATGCAAACAAATACGTACATACGTATACGTACATACATATATATATATATACATACATATATATACGCATACTTATATGCATACCTACACACATACACACATATATACATACAGACATCTATACGTACCAGCACACATATATACATATATACATACACGTACATACATGTATATATATGTATATGTATATATACAAGCATACATACATACAAACACGCATACATACGTACACACATAGATGCACATATACATACATACGTAGATACATCCATACAAGCATACACACATATGTGCGTGCATAGGTCCTTGCCCCTGCCCAGACAAATGAAGCCGTGGATGCAATTCTCGGGAGTGTAGCAGGTAGGTCTTCTTGAGAAAAGACAAGGGAAGGATTGCGACGTTGTTGTAACTCTCCGCTGCTGCTGCTGTTGATGCTGGTGCTGCTGTTGATGCTGCTGGTGCTGCCGCTGCTGGTGCTGCTGGTGCTGCTGCTGATGATGATGCTGCTGCTGGTGCTGGTGATGGTGGTGCTGCTTCAGCCCGGCGGCGGAAGTCTGCTTCCCTTCTTGTCCTTGGGTACCTGCCGCAGCAGCGCAGCTGGCACGCGACCTGCAGCAAATTCTTCCGGATTGGCTGATAGATGGAATGCTCTCGGACTTCGATAAACAAGTTCTCAAGCGAAAAATGGTAGGCTCTTCCATGAGAAAATAATAGAAAACTTTGAATCCCTTCTGCTGCCGCGACTTCTACTGGTGCTGCCTCAACTACTGTTGGTGCCGCTGCTGCTGCGACTGCTGCTGCTGCTGCTGAGCAGCCTGCTGCTGGCGCTGCTGCTGCTGCCGCGACTGCTGCTGCTGCTGCCGCGACTGCTGCTGCTGCTGCCGCGACTGCTGCTGCTGTTGCCGCGACTGCTGCTGCTGCTGCCGCGACTGCTGCTGCTGTTGCCGCGACTGCTGCTGCTGCTGTCCATCCCCCGGTGCGGACATGCGCAGACGGGGAGCAGTGCTGTTGCGAGTCTCCGCTGCTGCTTCCCACTTCTCCTGGAAAGCGACGTCCGCATCTGCAGCGAAACAGCAGTGCTGTCGTAGGCAGACACAGACTTCTCATCCGCGAGTAGAACTGCTGTTGTGGCATGCGGAAAATAGACGTCTACTGTACGTGTGGAAGGGAGAGGCAGTGGGCGGGCGGATGCTGCGGGGAGCAGTCAATGCTGTATACGTGAACGGCCTTCTCTAACCCGGGGTGGAGGAGGCGGTCGCGCATGCAGACAGCGGACCCGCACAGAAAAGAAAAGTGTGGCCGGGACATTACCTGCAGCTCCTGGCCAGACGCGGAGGGGACTTGCCCCGGCCGCTCAAACAACTGCTGCAGTCTCCCTCTCTTATGGTCAACTGCCACTGACCGCTGCCTAACGCTGGAGCCTTTGCAATTCAGCCACTTTCACATATATATATATATCGACGAATATGTATGTATATTCATATATATATAAGTATAGCTTCGGTTAAAGTGTGTTCATGTATAAAAATTTTTGGAAGCAGCATGCAAGGGCATCAAAGACAGATGCGCCATATCCAGAAGCTTGCAGCAACCACAGCGGGACGTGCCTTTTCTTCCTCGTGTGCAGAAGAAGCAACTGGGGAGCCTTACAGATCACTACGTCTGGACCTGCATACACGTGTGTACTGGTAGATACGAGTATGTATGTATACATACGTATACGCCCATAAACGTATACATATGTGTATGTGTTTGTAGATACGAGTACGCATATATATGCACATATACACCCACGTACATATACATATGTATATACTTGTATAGATAGGACGAAGCAGATACATACACGTGCAGACACGCGTACGTGCATATGTGTGGGTACAGACACGCATACGTACGCGTAGGTGGATGTAGACACGCGTATATACCTACACGTGGACATTTATATATGTGCGTCTACACCCGTCTCCATGTAGAGAACAAATTCTCTACATATCAATATATATATTTTTACGTTGTGTGCGCCCGCGGCGCGGGCCTCTTTGCAGGAACGCATGTCTTTTTTGTGGGGAGAGAAAGATTTGCAGGAGCTGAAGAACGTCAACGTCACCCTGCCCACCAACGTGAGCCACACGCGTCATCCGCCCCTACAAACACAAGGGAAAATTCTTCCTTCGTACACACCTTCATACATATACATACGTACATACGTAGATACATGTGCGTACATCCATACGTGTACGTGCATGCATACGTACACATACGTACGTGCACGGGCATACACACGTACGTACATACATACACACAGATGCATACATGCATACGCACATATAGGTACATACGTACGTACACACACACACATATACATACATACATACATACATACATACATAGATACATACATAGATACATAGATACATACATACATAGATGCATACATACATACCTACATACATAGATACATAGATACATACATACATACATACATCTATGCATATACGTACGTACACACATGTACATACATACACACGTACGCCCATAGACACATATACATACGTACATGCATACATACATACATACGTATAAGTACACACACACGGACAGGCAGACAGACATACAGACACATATACATATGTATGCACATGTAAGTATATATGTATATATATATATATATATGTATATAAGTTACGTAAACTTCTACATTCCCATATATATATATATATATATTTGCATGTACAGGTGTGTCTGCTGTATGTACAGGTTTGTATTGCATGCGCGGGTTTCATGTCTGCTCACGTGTACGCACTTGAGGGGAGTCCAGCTGCCTGTCTCTGCGTTGTTCTACGCCATCAGAAACAGAAGTATAAATATAGGAGTAGATTCAGAAAAGGCTGCGTATCTCTCTTGCCAACTTCCTTGGCAGTCACCACCTATAGAATTACTGCTACGGGACGAGACGCAATCAATCTTTCACAATATATATATATATATATATATGCTTCTTATATGTGGGTGTGCGTGTATACATACATATATATATATATATATATGCGTACTTAGTAGTGGGTCTATGTATGAGTACTCTCACACTTGTAGAGAAGTATTTTTGTGCAGAGTCCCCGTCATTTCTGGAATTTCTGCAGGGTTGACCTGCGCCAGGGTTTGTGCGTAAGGCGTAACGCGTACGTAAATGTGCGTATGTGTAGGTGCCTTCGAATCTCCGTCGCTTTTTCTTCCCTCGTCGTAGAGATTCAGAAATATACGTTCCTCACTCCCTGAAGCACTCCCAACCCTTCCTACGGGTTTCCCTCTCTCCACATATATATATATATATATACGAATATATACGTGTGTTTATATGTGTGTGTAAATGGACGCACGTCTGTATTGGCCCACGTTTATACACGTCTGGGAGTAAGGAAGTGGAGGAGAAGATAAAAGAAGACAGAGAACAGACGTATGTAGTCGTTTGTGTGGATTTCTTTTCACGGCAACCTTCGTGGCACCTGCTGCTGCTTCTCTGAGATTGGCCACAGCGTAATACAAGTGCTACCAGGGCTGCTGCGTAGAGAATCGACTCCTGCAGGGTTCCCCGCGTATTCTGCTGGCGCGTGTCACCGCTCGCGTCCACTGCTGCTGCTGCTTTTGCCTCTGCTGTCTCGCCTGCTGGTTCAACTGTTGCTTCCTCTGCTTCAAATGTCGCTACCGCTTCTGCTGCTGCTCTTCCTGTTTCTGCCGCTGCTGTTGCTGTTGCTGCAGATCGGAGAACTGATGAAGCAGCACGTGGAACGGACAACGGTAGGTGCAATCAGCAGCTGCGGTCCTCCTGATCTTTCCTCCTTTTTATGAATTTCTCTCGTCACGTGCTCCTATGGACGCTTCAAGCCGCGTCTATCTCTTTTTCTCTCTCTAAATATATATATATATATACATATGTATATATATACACATATATATATATAAACATATACGTACACATACATTTATATATATACATATATATATATACATATACATACAAATGTATAGTTTGTGCATCTCTCTGCTGCAGCCAGACATTATCTGGAACCCGGTCTTCCACACAGGATTGCAGCGTAGCTATCTATCTATCTATATATATATGATCTAGTAGAAGTCGCTGAGCTACCATTTATATATATATATGTGCAGTCGCAGCTCAGCGACTCCTCATATGTACATATGTATGTATATTTATGCGTGTGTGTGTATATGTAGATTTGTCTACATCTCTTGGTTCGATATTCGTAGGTAATTCGTTTTCGCGCATGTTTTCGACAGAAGCGTATTTGCGCGCGTCGCCCCTCCATACGCACCGGTGCTTCGCGCATGCCACCCTAAGATGGGGGCGGCGTAATGAGCAGAAGTACATATGTTCCGTGTGTGGACGTGCACATGCGTCTCTTTTTGTGAAGCAATTTAACTGCGAGTGCCGCTCGTCTATCTCTGTGTGTGCGTACGTGTGGCGGGCTGGGGAGATTCAGACGCGCCCACACGCTTCTTGCAGTTTGATAAGAGAGTAGCACAACTCTACGCAGCAGCGCAGGCCAGTTCATCGCTGCCGCTGCTGCTGCAGCTTGTGTATCTTTTGCGTCTTTTCGTTGTGCTGCTGCTTTAGCATTTTTTGCGTCTTCCTGCTGTTCTGCTGCTGCTGCTGCTTCAGCATCTTTTGCGTCTTCCTGCTGTTCTGCTGCTGCTGTTGCTTTAGTGTCTTTTGCTTCTTCTTGATGTTATGCTGCTGCTGTTTTGTCTTCGCGTTCTAGTGCTGTTGCTGTCGCCCTCTCTTCTGCCGGTGCCCCCTGTTTCGGCTGCTTCTTTAACTGCCGCCGGCGCTGCTGCCGGCTCCTTCTCTTACTTGTGTCGCTGCTGCTTCTTCGCTTTCTGCGGCTGCTGCTGCTTGCTTGCTGACCGCTGCGACTGCCGCTTCTGTCTCCCATGCTGCTGCCGCTGCTGCGGTTCGTCTCGTGCTCCTGCTGCTTCTTTCTCTTCTGGTGCAGCAGGAAGCATTCAGCGAACACCCCTCCTTCTTCCCGGAGGTCCCCCATACTGCAGCAGCAGCGTGAAGGAGAGACACGCTTCAAGCAGCTTCCTGCTGGACGGCGTGTTGTGTATGTGAATATATCCCTGGTACACGTTGTTCTCCCTATATATATACATATGTGTGAAGATCGTTGTGTCCAATTCTTATGCGTATATATTGAGAAAGCGATACACTCACATATATATATATATATATATATATATATGTTTATTTATATATGTATGTGTACCGCTCTCCGCATCTTCGCGTCCCTGTATGGTGTCTACAATATATCTGCATATATCTGCGCCGTAGGCGTATGGCTCTTCTACTTAGCTTTTCCCATGTCACGCAAAAACTAAACCGTCGTACGTATACCCAGGTGGCGCGCGTACTCACCTCGAGTGGAGCAGTGGGCCACACAAGTAGCTTGTTATGTTTCTCACAAGTTTGTCGTTACTGCCAGAAAATTTGTCATATGTTGTGCCACAAGCGCGATTCTACGCGTCTCTTGGCATTCTCTTCTTTACACGCATATTACCTCCCTGTACATCTAAATATATGCGTGTGTGCACCTGCTCAGGCACCCTCAGAGGTATACACATCTGTACAACTACCTTCTGAAACTTATATATATGCGCATGCAACAGCGACTATGTGTGGGAGCTACAGACACCTTTACAGCATATATATATATATATATGTATATGTGATTGCTCCGTTGGTGTTCGTGTATGCAGTAACTGCCTATTTATTTATGTCTAGGAGTATATACACATATGTGAATATATGTAATGCATACGTATGTCCAGGTGGGAAGTCGATGCCTCCAGGTCAAGACGTTCACGTCAGTTCTCTCCACGTTGGCACCACACTTCTCGAAAGAAACCTGTTACTCTCGGTACCGATGGCACTTGTCAAATATGTGTGTGTATATAGGCAGGGTCGAAAATATATATATATATATATGTATACATATACATGAGCGTATGTATTTACTCGATAAAGAGGTTGTGAAGATGATTTTATTACGAGTGACAGCATGTACGGGATGTCGTGAACTCTCATTAAGAAACGCCGACAGAACTATTGACATGCGCAGCAGAGAGGGCTTGAACAGCCTGCAAGGAACTGCGGTCTAGTTTATTGAACCTAATGTCACCGCCTCCCTCTCACCCAAGTATTACTTGTAAAATGTATACATGTTATCCTGGAGGCTTACAAAAATATAGGCGGGTGTGTACAAGCACACACAACTACATATTTATATGCTTACGTATCTGGCTAAAAGTGTATATCTGTATGAGGATACAAGTGTACTTGCAGGTATATGTGAGTCTCTGTCTTTCTCGTTTCTATCCCTCTCTCTCTATTCTATATGTTTTTTTTCTGTAAACACATACTTGTGTAGAAACGACATATTTCTGTGAGCACCTGTCACTTGTGGTATGTACAACTACATGGAGAAGACGCAGAAAGGACTTGGGCACCACACTGGTGGTTCTGGAGATGTACCTGAAGCTCTGCGGGACTACCTGCAGAGTTGCCCACCGCTAAGTTGCTATTTGAAAAAACTCGAGCTTTACACTGCCATGTGAGTGGGGAGTCGCCGATCCCGCACGCCATGGCAAAGGAAGGTTTGTACGTGGAAGTGCTTTATATGCGCAGACGTCTAAAGATATAAACTTTGAGAAGAAGATACGAGTGAAGTTACTACAGACACACACACACACACAGACGCACACACGCACACACATTTTTTTTTCTAACGTTTGCTTCTGCTGGGGCAGAGGAACTGACAGGCTCTCCCGGTGTGCATTCCTCTTCCCCAAAGCCAAGAAAACGCCATACCTACGTACTACCTAGCTTTGGCTTGGTGGCGAGTAGTACGCTGTAGAGAATGGGCAAAGAGTTACGCGTCACGCGTATACTCGTCGTCAACGCTGTGTCACCTTCTCGTCCTTTCTCTTTATTCTCGTCCCGATGCGTGCACGCCATGCTTAACACGATGATTTACTGGTGAAGAACCACACACATAGCAACCTCCTATTCTGCACGTCGATCACGCTTCTCCACAAATTTCCGTGTCACGGCTACGTGCGTCAACACATGCTGAAGAGCCGTTGAGTGAAGACTTGTAGAAAGACAGACGCAGACTGATGATGAGGTGCATCTTTGTCTAGGGAGGATTGCCGTTGCTTGCGTTCGTGCGTTACGCCTACAGCGTCTATACGTATGCGCATTTGTTGCCACTGGACACCTGTGGCAGGAAAGAGGGGCACCTTGACATGCGCCTGCACCCTTGTTGATGCGTACACAATATTACTGCATGCGCCGCTGGCGCAGGGACGTGTCAGCTTGAAGCTTGTGCATGAACTGTCCACGTAGAAGTATGCGGGTGCAACGTCGTATCGCTGTGGGTTGCTTCCTATGTTGGTGTGCCCCTGGGCGCTGCTGCCCGCATGCTCTTGCAGAGCCGCTGCATGCCCATGCTGGACGTCTCTGCTGCCGCAGCGTCCGAACAGGTGCACCCGCAGGCGCGGCCTTCCGGTCTATATGAACAAAATTGATACGGCTGTTTCTTCCCTTCTACCACACACCTGCAAGAAGTCCGAACTATACACGTTTTGTCTGTGCCTATGGGACCGAGCCACACGCATGCTCTCCCCTCCACCAGAGACGTATATGAGCATCTCTGCTTTGTTTGTGTGTCACGATCTGAATTGCAGCACATGATTTCTCACTCGGTGTCTGCATTTGTCGAGATGGTGTTTGTATGACTTGCACGAGTAACGCACTATATACCAGCTGGATCTCCTCTCCACCGCTCATAGAAGTAATTCCTTTACTTAAGGCCTGTATCCGAGAGCCAGTCATAAGAATGATCCCTCACAAATGCATGTCCGTCCCGTACGCCTCGCAAAACTACAGGTAGACTTCGCCTACGGGAATATACACTCGAAATCATATCATATATATATATATATAAGTACGTGTAGACGGCTGCATATAGGTGCACACACGCATAGTTGTCTATTGTATATACGTTTTTACAGTGAAGACGACGGGGGAGAAAGTTCGCTAGCTTACACCGGGAGTATGAACACGAAGTCATATGCTCAGATATGTACATCTGTGTATTTGCATGGTGGTACGCAGACGTAACTGCAGGCTGCCTTGCAGCCTGCAATGGGTAGGGCCACCCCTACGCTTGAACATTACATGCGGACGTCTCTGTGATACTGTTCGACTTATATCAGGCACACTACGCAAACGCACGTATCCTCCTGCCACGCCGGGTCTCCCTGCGGAGGTCGCAGTGCGTGGACACCGGCCACTATTGATGGTGGAATTTTTCTTCTGTACAGCAGACCGACAGCCACGTGTTTCGACGTTTCTGAAGAAGTACTTTGTTGCAAAGAGTCGATTTATTGCCTTCCCCCTGTCTGTCTTACCAGCGTGCGTTCTAGCTTTAACTTGTGGAAAGGTGGCAACATGCTGCGTTTTTCTTCAGCAGTGGGAACGCATGACCGTGCACTGAAAATAAATTGCAAGTATGCAGGTGGGGCGCAGCCTCGGCCTTCACGAAACCTTGCACGTACGTGCAGAACGGCGCAGCACCCGTACCTTCAAGTACGCAACACATGCATAAATATAGGTAAAGGCGTGAGCACGTACATTCCGCGCGAATATCCATATCCGTACTTATATGTACTTACATATGAATGGACTCACACATTCGTCTTTACATAGATAGAGAGACAGAGGGAGACATCCACAGAGCCACATGTGTATATACATAGGTTTATATACACAATGCATCCATGTAGGCAAATACGAATATACACACATTCGCATATGTACATATATAGACACACATACACACACGTTTGTACTTCCATTTGCATATATGCATATACATATATATATATATCTATATCTATATATATATGTATGCACGCGCTCACCCTCACATCACACACATGTTCACACATACGAGTATGTATATATATATATATTATAAATATATGAATGAACATTTGTATACGTATTTCTGTATGCGTTGAAAAAGGCTGTCCTTGTGAAATGTACGTGCAATTCGAAAGGTGTACACGTATGTGTACACAGACGTATATATGTTTTTGCATACAAATGATATCACAAGGAAAACAAAAACCTCTACTATAAAAAACAGGTATGTGTGCCTCCACAGGTCGGTGGAAGGAGAAAGACCATTACACTGCGATCCCCGTGCAGCGTGTATGCATGCCTTGCGCCTTCGCGGACACTTCGTTCTTGCTCTTTTTACCGCAGCTGCGGCACAGGAAGTCCTCGCTTCTACCTTCCTGCTGTGTATGTCACCGTATACTCTTCGCGCCCTAGAGTCCACCATCTGTGGGCACGTTTGAAACCGACGAAATATCCACATTTCCATACATATTCCCATATATACATATACATATATATAAATATGTTAGAGAGAAGGTGAGAGGTACATCCGTCCACGCCTACGTGTATATATATATATATTTATATATACGTAGGTGTATCCGTCTGTCTGTCTCTCTCTGTATATATATATATGTATATGTGTGTACATATATATGTTTGGAGAGTATAGTGGGCAATAGAACGCAGGCCATCACATATGGAGATGTTATGACTTGAAGAATTCTTCGCCTAGGGTGGCTCTGTCTGCGTAGCTTTCGCTAGCCCCTCTTCGCTGTATGGAGTAGCTGGCCACTGCTCCCGCTTTTTCCACCGCTTCTTTCAAATTTGTTCTCTCGTGACCGAGAAAGTAAGCCAGCGCGCCAACAAAGGCGTCGCCCGCGCCTACGGTATCAACAATTTCATGCTGCTGGACAACTCTTTTCGGCGAGACATGCAGCACCTCGCTGCCGTTTGTAACGGTACAGCCACGAGAGCCCTCAGTAATAATGATGTCGCATTTCCCTCTTCTTTGTCTGGATTCTGCACGGCAGTGCGGGGGTACAGACTCTTTCGCTTTCGTCTCGGGCACTGAGAGAGACAGAGCTGCTTCTGACAGATCTGCTGCTGCTGCAGGAGGAGGAGGAGCCGCACTTGCGTCCCCGGCACGTGGCTGGGGCTGCGCCGCTGCTGCGCCTGCCTCTCGGGTTTGCGCTCCTGCAGGTGCGCCCCCTGCCGTCTTTTCTTCTCTCGCCGCTACTGAAGCTTCTGCGCGCCCTGCTGCTGCAGCAGCTGCAGCTGCTGCATGCGCGAGCGCTTCTGCTGCTGGGGCGGCAGGCTGAATTTCAACTGCGTGCGTCCCTACAGCCCTCAGTCGCTCACGTAGAGCAAGCGGGGACGGCAGTTTCCCTGTGACGGCTCCTGTTACTGCTACTGCGCCTCCTGCTGCTTCCGCTGCTGCTCCTCTTCCTGCTTCTCTTCCTTCACCTGCCTTCGCTGGCCTTCGAGCAGCAGTCGCGTACAGCGATGGCCACTCTCTTTCTTTCTGTCTTTGCTCTTCTTCTCGCTGCTGCTCCTCGAACACGTGGCCAGCGCTGTCCCGGACGCGTGGCAGCGGGACCAGCTGCTCGTACAGCTGCTGCGCCTCTACTGCGTTGACGACTACGTAGTCTGCATACGCAAACGCTTCGCGTGGCACGCCGTCAACGGGAGAAGGAGTGAAGATTGTTAAAACATCGTCGGGAGCTGCTTTGGCAAGACGCAAAGCTTCGACCGTTACGCCCCCTCTCACCCCGTTCTCACACACCACCACCTGCGCCTGCTGCAGCAAACTGCGACGCGGCACAAAAAGGCGCAGCAACAAAGCAGCAGCAGCAACAGCAGAACCACCCCATCCGTGCACCAGCAGAAACCCCACGAAACAACAGCGAAAACGACGCCAGAAACACCAGATTACCTCCTCCACTTCTCGCGGATCTACACTATAACTTCAAAACCCGGGTGCGCGGGGCTGTGCACACAGATACACTCTTGAGCGGACCTTCCCAACGTAGACGCATGCGTCCCGGCTCCCTAGCATGCGCGTAAGTCGGACACTTGTCTTCTATGCTTCTCGTTATAGTAGTGCATGTATACACACACCTTTCCCTTTGAAGTGCATGCACGCATACATATATGTCTCGTCTCCCACGTGTACACATAACGATCCACCCATACACATATATATATATATATACATACATGTTTGTATCTCGTTTCTACAGCGATCCACACGTACACATATATGTACACACATAAGTCCATATTTCAACTTTTTAATGTAGACACCTACATACTCTTTTTTTGTAGCCTTGCACGCCCATACGGTGCCGAGCTGCTGAACACGTCGACACGTATACAGATGAAACTGCCCTACACGCCCGTACATCCATAGGCACATACCCCCTCTCCCACACGCATACACACAAACATATGTGTATAAGTATATTTCATTGTGTGTCCGTACCCGCGCCGCTGTGTTAAATATATACACATATATATATCGTACCAGAATGGTATTTCTTAGCACATTAGGCCATATTAGAAGTAATTCCTTGTAAAACAGGTGGTTTGTCATATATATATATATATAAGTATGTGTCCGTCCTCCCCGCTGCGTTGAATATACACACGTATCTATCAGTGTGTGCCCCACCCCTCCCGCCGCGTGTGTTTCTTTGTACGTCTGTCCCCCCGTGGAAAGACTGTAGCGGAGGTGGGCGGGTACGTGGGAGACTTACCTGACGATATGCGGCTGCTGAATATCGGCTTGGGTAAGGTGCTCGTTGGCTCCAGGGACGTATGCGATAGTGTTTTCTCCTGCGTCTTCGAGACTGACAGTGATAATGGCCCTCCCCGTCGGTTTCCCTCTGATGGCAGTAAAACTGCCGGTTTGTTCTATGCACTTTTCTGCTAGATACTTCCTGTAGCGACTGCCTGCTTCGTCGTCCCCAAGTTTACATATCAAGGCCACGTTCCCACCCGCAGGGGCCTTTTCGAGCAGCAGCTGCTCGCCCTGTCCCTCTGCCACCTGCGCCCCCTCCGCGGTCGAAGAGGCGGGCCCCTTCCTCAGCTGTGACACCCAGCTCTCGACAGCTGACACCACGCCTTCCCCCGCTGCCTTTGCTGTTTGGGCCGCCTTCTCTGTCGCTCCCGTTACTTTCCTTACCGCTGCGGCTCCCACTCCTGCGGCCTCCTGCTCCTCCACCTCCTTCTTCTTCAGCAGCTCCTGCTCTCTGCTCCTTGCAGGCTGCTGCTGCTGCGCTTCTGCTGCTGCCGTTCTTGCTTCTGTGGTTGCCGCACCCACGCGAGCTGGCGGTGGCAGCAGCAGCGCGGCCTGAACGGCCTGGTTGGCCCCCTTCCCCCCGTAGCTCGTCCGGATTTCTCTCCCCAGCACCGTTTCCCCCGGAGCCGGCAGCCGGGGGACTTCTACTGTCGTATCTTCGTTTATGCAGCCGACGACAACAATATTAGGACTTAGTAGCTTCTTCATAACCCGCTGAGCTGCGGCTGCAGCTGCTGCGGCTGTTGTTGCATCTGAGGCACTGCGTGCCTCCAGCGATGTGGCAGGCGTGAAAAACGCCATCGCCGGGGGAATAGAAGGCGTCTTCAAAAGAGGAAGTGGAGGGGGAGACGTCGAACCGGAGAACCGACAAGAAAAGGTATGGAAGGAAGGGACATTACACGTAAAGAGATAATGTAGGGTGAGGTCTGCATCCAGGTGCAAACAATCGACGCAGCAGCTCACTTGTATGTGGAGCATATGCAGGGGTATTTTATAGGGATGTTTTTGTCCTAATTTCTACGCGTAGTCAAGGAAAAACGTATAAGGCTGTGTAGTGGGAGACGGATCTGCCTAGCAGCGAAGGTTAACCCTTACGCAGTATGGATATGGCTACGTGTAAATCTCCTTGTACGCCGCGCGTGTTTAAATTAAACACAAAATGATATTCTCACATACCAAGTTACACGTACGGCTAATTTTGTACGGTTCTGCCCAGGTACGTACGAGTGTATTTCTGAGGATTGGGTATATAGACAGAGTCGCTTCTGGGTGCCTATAGCTGTGTGCCTCTGGAAACACGCTTCCACTTCCACATTCTTCTCTTCCCAACTTCGTTGACATGAGAAACCATCCGTGACGAGGAGAAAAGAGTGTAGGAAAATTCGTAAAGAATTACGGTTGTACACAGTCGGGGGACAAGCGGCGAGATAAAAGGCGACGAAATAGGAAAGTGCTAAAAGTTCCCCAGGATGGTTTTGTGGTAGGGGAACGATTTCGCCTTTGCTTCGACTTCGACCAATAGATACTTATCTACGTACATGTCGTTATACATATACATACATATCTGTGTGCCTTTCCCCATATATGCGTGCGAAGGGGCCGAAAGGGCCACGTCTTTGTGTCCCGGGAAGTGTTGCTAATACGCACCAAGCCGGCATGTTGTTCGACGGCGCAGGAAGTACAACCGCACGACTGACTCCTTTGTTTCAACGGCACAGACGCGTGAATCCGCAGAAAATAAGATTCAACTTGCACAATAGAAGAGACAGAGTCACTCACTAAACAAGCATAAACAGTTACCGGTGTCCACACTCGTACACACTTTTTACACATGAGCAACAAGAACGCATGCTCACTGGCGTACTCATCTATGATAGGTGTGCTGCATATTGCAGACATGTGCCACCTTCTTTCTGCAGTCTCCTTTTATAAATGTCAGTGGGGCTCAATGAGGAGAAAAAGACATCTTGGTGCTTCTACGTCGCCTCCCTGACACACACGTCAAAAAAGTCTCAAAACTACGATTTGCCGGAGTAAAGAGGTGTCAGTCGTTCGAACTTGCAAGAGTCCATTTACATTCACGGTCTGAAGCACCGTGAAAGACGAGGGTTCCAAACTACAAGATTCAAACGTTGGACCCAAGACAACGCCATCTCAGTAACCGCAGAGCGCGATGTTTGTTTCGAGACATGAAAATCTCGGGGTTTGTATACGCTTTAAGCCCGGTACCCCGCTCCGCCATGCTGGTATTACGGGGAAACTGACTTTACGTGTCTTAACCAGGAGGAAAGTTATAGAAGAAACTAATCTTTTCCCCCGTGTGTGCGATAGTCGAAAGCAGGAACTTGGTTCACAGCAAGTCAACTCGCTGGAGAGGAAGCCAGGCACTCTCAAGATCGAACACTTCCCTGTAAACGTTGGACAGTCGTACAGCAAGACTTTTGTGGCAATAGTAATTTTGCGCGTTGGAGAAAAGTAGCCCCAGACAACGAGAAAAAACACTTTTTGCAAGCAAGTGTAACTGGACTTCGAGCCGAGGAGGTTATGCAGTCGACTAGCCAGCGCCGGAGTGGCGTTCCGTGTGACGACACTGCAGCGACCTGCACGGCGTTAACCCCGTGCAACGCTGCCTTTGCTTTCTGCAGTTATTTTACGCGTGTTTGCTCACAGTTGTTTTTGCTGAGTCGTTGAAAAAATCGCATCATGGCTACGTGGCAGTTTCCTCCCCTCTTTGCGAGCACTGGGCCACGTTCCCATTAAGTTGCTGCCAGAGTGGTATAGGTTCACCATATAGATAAATTCTGCACTGGACGAGGCATACGCACCGTCTGAGCCAAGAACTCGAAAGTGGGCGAAGCTCTACACACAGAGGGAAAAAGGCGTCAGATACAGGGCCAGGAATACGATTAGTTGTCCCGCACAAAGTACCGAGTGAACACGCCATATTCCACGGCTTCTACGCGTACAAACATGCACTGCCCAGCAAAAACGACACACGAAACACTTTTATCCGCCGGCACTTACGGGATTTCCTGTCCACTCCACGTCGTCAGCCTCTTTGTAGGCAAACACATAGTCGTCTCCTTTCCCACTATAAACAACACACCGTTTCGCTGAAAACGGTAGTCCTCAGGAGACCTAGATTTGTGTACATTTATCTGGATACGTGCGTACCGCCAGTAACGTGCTCCTCGTCCTGCAATCGACAGTCCAGTTGCTCCTGGTATGCTCCTGAGAGTGCTGCTCCTGCTACAGAGACCGCGGTCCTGCTGCTGCTAATGCTGCTTCCGCTACTGGTGCACAGGAAAAACTTGTGTGTGTGTCTCCATAGGTGCATCCGGAATGTTGACGACTGAATCACTTAGCGGAAGTTAATTCTTATCGAAAATCTGCAGAAGGACGTTCTCCAGACACCTGCTCCAGTAAGCGAGAATCCGGGATACACGTGGTTGCTGAGGAACTCTCGTTACTGCTGTGGAAAAAGAAAGCAAAGTGACTTGACACTTACAGTGAGAATCCGTGATGCGCGTGAGTTTGGGAGAAATCTCGTTACTTTTGTGGTAAAGAGAGGCACTGAACAGTCGAATTGCTGATACGAATTGCGGCTGTAAAGAGGCTCTCAGAACGCATAGAAAGGCCGTTGACGTAAGTGATGCACGTACATCCTTCGAAAGCCAATTCCGAACTGTTTTGTTTTAGCGCAGTATTACGATGATACAGAAAGGGAGGACTGCAACAGAAAGGAGGCAGTACCTGCTGCTGAACGTTACACGACACTACCAGAGTTGGCAGCACACAGCGGGGACACACCCAGCAGCATCGGACACGAAGGCGTCGCTGTTGCAGCAGCACCGTAAAATAATACACCAGCAGCCGTGCTGGAGGCAGAACAGCAGCGCTAGCAGTATGTACGATGCAGATTATTTTCATGCGCGACGACGTTGACAATTTTAGCTGCAGACGGCCAGGACAGCTGTACGAGATATGACGACGGAACAGCAGCAGCAGCGCACTTCAGGTAAATAACAGCAGAACTAGCAGACTACGTACCACATAACGTTAAAGAACAGCAGAAGCAAGCAAAGCACAGCAGCAAGAGCCGATACGACGAATCAGGGAAGACGTGACAGTAGCTTCTGTAATGCACAACAGCAACAACAGCAGCGTTCACATCCGTAACACGAGTAGCATCAACGACGCAGACTCAGGATACCAACGGCAACTGCTAGGCACGTGCAGGCAAGCATCGGCAGTAGCTAGATAGTTGCGTGGCAGCATCCGCAGCTACAACTCCCGCTATGATTTACCAGCACCAGTTCGGCAGACGCAGAGCAGCAATACTACGTGCAAACAGGGAGGCTTGCGGAACTGTTGAGGGCAAAACACCAAAAGCGAAAGCGATACCAGATGAGAGGCAGCAACAGCAACAACGGCTTTGAGTACATAAAGTCGTGGAACAGGCACACAACGAAGACAGCAGCAGGAGCAGTAGACAAGAGTGGGGTCCACTAGCCCAGCAGAAAAGGAAGCGGCGGCAACAAGCCTGGTCGACAGTAACAAATAAACCAGTTAGACACACATAAAAGCTGTGGAAACTTCGGCTTCATGAGTAGCGTTCCATTATAAAGGATAGCAACAGCCCCAGCGGCTCCTCTTCCACCACTTTCTATCACAACCAACAGCGGAGCCAGCCGCTTAGCGGCTAGCAGTAGCGGCAGACCTTCGCAGCACTTGCAGTGCTGGTCAAATAGCAGCTCCGCCTCAGCCGCAGGCGCGACACAGCCGCTAACGCAGCAGCAGCGGTGGTGTCCGCAGCAGCAGCAGCTGTGAAAACTGCACGATGCAGCTCTAGGCGGAAGAGCAGCGATACACGCAGGAGTGTAACACGTATATAACAGCAGCGGGAGGAACACTGCAGCAGCAAGAGCCTCCCCAGCGGCGGCATCTTGATTGTGGCGTCACTTCCAGAAGAGAGAGCTGGTTGCAAGAGAAGAACTACGAGGGCTGCGAGTTCAAGAAAGTTTGGTGTGTCCACTGACGCAGAAGAAGTGCCTGGTGAGAGACAAAATTTTATAAACCACACCGCGCACCTCGTGCTGTCTGCTTGTCGTTGGTCTGCGATTGCTGCGATGATCTCAGCAACGTTTACGATGGAGCGCGCAGTGACTTCGGCCCTGAAGCAGATAGGCTTGCTTCCATACGCTGGTGCACATGTGCATGTGTCGCAGCTATACCTCTCTCCTCGTAGTTTTCTGTGTGATCGCATACCCACAGACATTGACAAAGGTAGACTTCCACTTGTTTTCACTCTATGTGTCTCTGCTTTCTCTTGACGTAACTCTAGAGAAACATATGCACACGTTACGGCAGAAGAAGAAAATTTCTTCAACGGTTAAGCGCAAGAGGGGAGAGCCGGGTAGAATTTCAGTTTCTCTAGCGCCTGTGTCAGCTGCTGACACGCGTACAGTATCACGGGATCTGCAGCAGGTGCGAGGGCAACAGGCGCAGCAGCATCCGGCACTGCGGCACCAACAGCCGGGCAAGCCGCACCCGGAGCTGCTGAAGCAGCCGCCTTATTTTTCTTCTCCAGATGAAGAGAGAGCACCCGCTGCACCTGCTGGCGAACTGCAGACGACTGAAGCAGCGGGTGATTCTCCTTCACCGTCGAACAGAGCAGCTGCTCGGACACTTCTATCTCCTGCTCGTCGGACAGCAGCGGGAACCTGTCAACGGTTCAGTTGATAAATAACAAACACAGCCAGCGTGCTTCAATAGGCACAACTAGAACTAAACTTTCCAGTTAAATATAAACACCGATGTCCCCGTCCCTTTCTCTCTCTCTCTCGGTACACGTATATATATATATATATATGCGCACACAAAAAATGTTCTACCGCTGATATACACAGATACAACGTGCTCTCATAAGCGCTCTCTCTATTAATAAAACGCTGTCATACAAATGTACGTAAATACGACGTCCTCACATTACAGCGGACTCAACGTAAAGAGGTAGAATATAGAGCGTCCTAGTCAACACGTAAGCGCAGTGCACGCAGAGATCTACGCTTTTATGGGCAAGATATGCCCGTCTACCTGTGCGGGGCAGCAGGTCCATACACTTGCACCTTTCACCTTAAGGCGAGAGAGAATGAGGGCCAGAGTGAAAGAGAGACACGTAGAAAGTATCATATATATATATATATATATGTATGTACATATATATATATATATACATACATCTCTACACACACTTATAAAAATACATATATATATGTATATACATATATATTTACAAATACACGAGTGTATACGCGTATACATATATATACTATGCTGGACCCTGTGCGTGGGTAGAGTGCGCTAATGAATGGCAAATATCACTCCAAGTGCAGCACGTGTCTGCATGCGCATGCATCACGAGGGGCAGTAGATCCTCCTCTTCGCTGAGACACCAACGCTGTAGCAGCTGCATCTTCCTGCTGGTGGAACCCACCCTCATCAGCAGCAGCACCGGCACAAAATCTTCCGCACGCACTACCGGTAGGACACAGAGGCAGCAGCAGCCCGTTCTCGAGATGCACCAGGGGGCAGGAGGCAGCAGCGGGGCAGGAGGCAGCAGCGGGGCAGGAGGCAGCAGCGGGGCAGGAGGCAGCAGCGACGCAGAAGGTAGCAGCACGGCCGAGCCGTGGTAGCAGGTGAGTCGTCAGACTTCTACAGACGACCATCACTTTCGCCTAATGGACACTCAGGCAGTCGACAGGCAGCAGCAAAAAATGCCGAGCGCACTAATAGAAAGACAAGAGCGTGAGGAGGATGAGCAGCAGCAGCGGGAAGAAGTGTACTTGAATTTCCTAGAATCGAGGCGGCAGCAGGTCTTCTACTTCTGTGGGGATGGCACTGGCTAGCGCACGCATGGCTGCAGGCGCGCACAGCGGCGTAGAGCAAGGAATGCACAGCCTTCTCATGCGTACAGCAGCAGCAGCACATGTCGCGAGGACGCAGCAGAAGACAGCGGCTCCTTCGAAGAGACCGATGTCTACAAGGGGGATGCCAGCGGGTTGACGTGTGCATCCAGAAGTGAGACCGCTGTCTCGTAGTAAAACAGGAGGAAGCCTAGAAAAATATTGCATGCCCTCCCTACTACGAATCACCAAGAAGAACCAGCAGCAGCAGCAGACGCAAGAACCTCGGCTGCCTGCGGATGTACACAGGTAGAAAGCGAGCTTACCACTGCTGGAGAAGCGATGACAGCGCCGCAGCAACAGGTTCTGCTGGGGCTGCGGTTCCTGCGGCTGCGCTGCCTTCCTTCAGCATTTCAACAGCCATTTCTTGAGGATAGAAGAGATACAGTTTTAATAAGGCACAGGCGGCGCAATCTTGTGCGTCCCGTCCTCCTGCGACGTGCAAAGCGAGCGAGTCGAGAGCTGCTGTCAGAGCTGCTCGGGCCACCGACAAACGCGGGAGCATCTGCGGCCGTGCGTGAACCGCCAGGGCTCCTGCAGGTACACGCCGCGGCAGGTCAAATAGCAGCAGCAGCGGCAGCAGAGTCAGAGAGGGACCAGTAGCAGCAGCAGCAGACGCAGGGACAACACCAGCAACAGAGGCAGCAACGAAGCGGAAGAGAGAAGAGCAGCAGCAACAGAATAAAAGAGGTAAGTATCAGCAGCAGTGGAAGCAACAGCAGCAGGAGCAGCCGTAGTCGCGGCGTCGCAGAAAATCGTCACAGTACACTGAGGACGACAGAGGCAACCGCAGCAGCAGCAGAATCAAAGCAGCGGCAGCAGGTGAAATCTGAAGAGGAGCAGCGGAATCAACGAGAAGCGCGACCTTCGGCAGCACGACCTACAGCAGCAGAGGCAGCAGCGGGCAACGACAAGAGGAGCAAAACCTTTACTGGCGTTGCTGCAGCAGTCTCCACACAAAAAAGAAGCAACGGAGCAGCAAGCCGCTCCGCAAGAGGAGGAGCAGGAGCAGCAGCAGCACCGGTAGCGGCGGAACCCCAAAATGGGCAAGACGAACAGCAGAAGCAGCAGCCTCACACTCGACAAGGAAGTCAACAGAGGACTCGAAGCTGCCTCAGGAGCCGTGTGAAGCGAGGCCCCTGGAGCAGCGCAGCAGCGACTAAAAAGCGAACAGCAGCAGCAAAGGAGGAGGAGGAGGAATGTAGAGCGACGAGCAACACTGCGGCTAGCAGGCGAAGCGAAGAAATGCGCGGCAGAAGCAAAACACGGGAGGAGAACCGACGCGAACCAGCAGCAGCTGCTACAAAAATTTCACACCAACAGCTGCAGCACCAAGGCAACCAGCAGGATCTTTACGCGTGTACATATCAACAACATGCTGCGGATCCCAGGAACAGACAAGCGCACTTTTCTGCGGTAATGTACGTAAGTAAATATTGAGAGAAAGGCAGAGAGAGAGAGAAATGCGTGGAAGCAAATCTTCTACAGGTGCAGCATCCGATACCACGAACCCTGTGCACCTGCGGCTACGCCTAAACTGAGTATACGTGTGGAAGCATACCGCAGCGCCCGCCCGAGGTAATCACTACATATATATATATATATATGAGTACACACACGTGCATCTGTATATATATATATATATACTTAATCTAGACATTGTAGAGAGACAGTGGCTTTGCACATATACATATATATATATATGCGTTTACAGGTACAGTCATGCCTTAACTGAGTATTGGCGTGCACGCACATCGAAGCGACCCCCCGCCGGTAACAACTACACATATATGATATGCGAGTGTATACATATACGTATGTATATATATATATATATTTGTAGTCTAGACTTTATATAGAGACACGCTGTCTTTGCATGCATATATATATATATATATATGTATGTTCAGGCATATACACATGTATATTTTGCACATACATGTGACATAGGTATGTGTTAAATTTAGTCCTCGGATTTATAAAGAGAAGAAATAGAGGGAGGGCCCAAGAGTTGCAAATGGGCATCAAGAGGGCAAGCACCAAGCAAAAACACCTCTTCTCTTCTCTCTCTGTCTCTCTGTCTCTTCCTGTACGCATATATATATATATATATATATATATATATATATATGTAGGTAAGAA
>KL647292.1:3040912-3052721 GCA_000727475.1 Sarcocystis neurona
ATATATATATATATATATATATATATATATATATATATGTGGAAAGATAAAGATACTCACATAGATAGAGAAAACGATAGCTGGACAAATCCACAAGCGTACAAAGACACGTAAGATATATATATGTAAAAAATTGTAGATCTACGCGTATACATATATATAAATATATATATATATATGTGTATGTAGACGTCGACACACATACATATATATATACACATATATAGAGAGAGAAAGAGATCTACAAATATGAGTGGATGTGAGTGGAATACACAGATGTATGTAAGTGTCTGTCTGTACATATGGGTGTGATACGAAGAAATGCAGATAGGTGGATGTATGGACAGGTCGACGAAGGCGCCGGGAGGGGCGGAGAGACTTCACACGTATACAAGAGCACAAGGATATACGTAGGAATATCCACACGTAAGAGTGTCTAGACTGAGGAAAATAAAAACAGAATTTCTCCCTTTTCGCCTCTTATTTTGCTCTGTCTCTCTCTTCCTCCCTCTTTCTGTCCTTCCTGTGTATATACACATATATATATCATGCACACGTTTTCCAATGACGTAGGGGACGAGGTGCAGCAGAGCGGAACGTGCCCAAGCGCGTGGCCACAAGCATATATGCAGACACAACACAGACATATACGGAGAAAGGAGAGACAGAGGAAAATACGAGAAAAAGAGAGGGGAGGGGAGAGGACTACAGAGGAGGAGAAGGACTTCTAATCTTCTCCACAGAAATGCCATCGCGTGTATCAACTCCCTATGTATACGCGCGAACCTATGGCTGACATATACACATATATATACATATACAGAGAAAAATAGACAGACAGACGGAGAAAGAGGGAGTGGCACAGCAATAGGAAGAGAGTAGTTTATCTTCACTAGAGGAATGCGGCCATCTACATCAATACCTATGTACACGTGCGCACACACATATGACACACATATGACATATATATATATATAACCAGAGAAGAAGCGAGGAGGATCGAAACAGAGAGGGAGAGACGGAGCAGTCCATCTTTACTAGAGAGATGCAGTCGTCTACATCACTTCCTGTGTATGCGTGCGGACACATAGCTGTCATACGTTTATACATATACGTATACAGAATCTCCATATGTATGTATATATGTGACTACGAAGAAGAGCGGCCGGGAGACTCGTCGAAGAAGGAGACTCTGCGTATATAACTTCTTCACAGTGAAGAAGTTTCGGTCCTCTTCCGCCGTCCTTCTGCCCCGAAGAGAAGGACAGAAGTACACAGACAGAGGAAGACGGGCATTTCTCTTCTCATCTGCAGCAAGACGCAGCGCGCACCGATACCTACGCATTCACACAGACATCTACGTATGTCTCTACCGCGAGGTTCTCTCCATCTATCCGCCGGTTCGTCTTCCCACCTATCCCTACATACATATATATATATATATATATGTAGGCGTGTGTATATCTTCTTTGTCGAATATAGGGCTGTTAGCTGCTCTATGGTAATCTGCTTCCCCAACGTATAGGTCTTCAAAGATCAACGTATATGTGTGTATCCTTGTACAGTCTATAGGTCTACTTATGTGCCCTTCTTTCGTTTCTCCTTCTCTCTGGATATGTAGGCATGCGCGTGTGTTCGCCAAGTATATGTGTAGAGGACTCTCTGTCTTAGCCGTTACTTCTTTGGGTGGACGGATGTGTGTGCGTCAGAGGTCGTACGCTACCGAAGGTTCGCGTAGTATCTACGTACTCTTTTCTCTATTCTCTATACTCCGTTTTCCTATCTGTCTCTCTGTTCGTAGATCCACTGCACGTTTCTTCAACAAGAAATGGAGGCGCTCCGCAGCAAGAAACAGAGGACAGGCGAAGAAGGAGCATGAGGAAAAAAAGGAGAAGAAGATGGAAAGGAAGGAAAGGAAGAAAAGGGAGAAGAAGGAGGGGAAGAAAGCACAGAAGAGGTCGCTGAGTCGTCGAAGTCGTGGGGCCAGAGAATGCGGGTACCGATGCCGTAGGCAGCAGCAGAGACAGCAAGCGTCTCGTCGTCGCTGATTGCTTTCTCTTTTGGAGCAGCAGCTAGCACGGCAGCGGAAAAGAAGATCTCTCCGTAGTATCTGCCTGCTGCTTCTCCTCCGTAGTTCAGCACGTCGGCGAAAATGCAAAGCGCAGACGCCTGCAGCAGCAGCAACAGCAGCACCACCGCCGCGACGTCCGCAGACACGAGGACGGAGCGAAGAAGCAGCAGCAGAGGCAGCACCCAGCCGATGCCGACAGCAGAACAAGCAGCGAAGCCCGGAGGCGCAGCAGCATTCAGAGCAACAGCCACAGCACCCAGAGCAGCAGCCGCACCAGCCAGAGCAGCAGCTGCACACAGATCAGCAGGGGCAACACAGTAGCAGCAGCAGCGAGAAAGAAGAGCAGCAAAGTAGCGAGCATGGACGGCTGAAGCAGCAGGAGCCTTCCGAGGAGGAGCCGAAGCAGCGACGAACAGCCGCGGTGCAGGAGTTACAGCAGCAACTTCGAGAAGCGGAAGGGCTCCAGAATCCGGAGGCTCAGAAGTGCAGCAGCATGAAGAGCGCAAAAACGAGAAGACGTACTTTTGCAGAAGAACTCGTTCCGCCGTGCGCCAGGAGTGCGCCGTACGGATTCTTCAAGTGCTTGTCAAAGTACGGCAGACAGGCGCTGCCGTAGAGCTGCGGCACCAGCACCCCACAGCAGCAGCACGAACGGCAGCAGCGGTAACAGCAACCGCAGCGACAGGAGAAGGAGGAGGAGAGAAGGAGCAGCCACAGCAGCAGCCAAGACAGCGCCGGGTGCCTGCAGCCGCGACAGCAAGAACTCTTTCACTGCAAGCAGCACGTGGACAGGTGCGCAGCAGAGGCAGCAGCGCATGCAGCAGCAAGAGCAGCAATTGTCGACGACGAACAGCAGAAGAGCAGCAATTTCAGCAGTATGCGAGAGGGCTCATGCAGCAGACGCGGGGCAGCAGTTCAGCAGTCCGCGCGACATGCGGCGGTGCAGCACAGGGTTGCTTCTTTTCCTTTTTCTTCGCCGGGAGGGCGGAGGACGCGTAGCGCCGTGGAGGACAGACAGACGCGGGGGCAGCACGGCAGAGGAAAGCGCAGAAGAGAGCAGTTTCAGCCAAATGAAGGCATGGAGAGTCACAGAGGCGGTGCCGCCAGCAGCAGGAAAGTACGCAGACGTATGCCACATATTTATCCGTCACACACCTACGCGCATCTGCCGCACACCCCACGGGAGAAGCCGCTGCACACACACGCCAAGGCGCTCCCACGTAAACGCCGAAGTCATCAGCTAGATAAAAGATACACACATATATTTTATCTAGGGAAAAAGATAGGAAGAGACAGAATAAGGAAGACAGAGATAGAGAGGGCTGTGTGGACACACTTCTCCATGTGAGAGAGAGACACACACACATATACATGCGAGGAAGCTCACGCAGAAACGCAGCCTCTTCTGAGCCATACGTACATATATATATATATATATATATATGTATGTGTATATAATACGTCCAGTGTATGTTTCCAGTAAATATGGAAGTGTACGCATGCAGAGGAGGTGGAGAGAGGCGGGACTCCTATCTACACACACAGAGACGAGGGACGTCATATACATATATATGTGTGCCTGCACATATGTGTGCGAGACTTGTGTACGCAGATAGCAGTCGCTGCGTAGTAGCATATGTCCCTGTTCTCCGTCTCTTCCTCTTTCAGTCGTGGTGCAGCAGTTGCAGCATTCTCTTCTGTCGTCTCTCCATCTTCCCTTCTCTCCCCTTCTTTCTTTTTATCCATCTATACACACGTGTGCATGCACATATATGTATTGGATGTGTAGGTCCTTGCTGGGCAGCAAGGGAAGCGCGAAGCCGTAGCTCTCTCTTTTCCGCTCTGTGTCTCGTCTCTCCATGTCTCGCCTCCCCGTGTCTCGTCTCCCCGTGTCTCGTCTCCCCGTGTCTCGTCTCCCCGTGTCTCCCTTTGTGCGTTCCTTTCCTGCTGTCTCTTCTTCCCGCCTTCCCGTCTCCTTCTCTCGATTTTTGATACGTCGTGAGAAACCCTGCCATGCAAACGTGGATAACTTCGACCCCTGCTGCGTGCATATGCATCTCTTCCACATACACGAGGACATACGCATTTAAATAATCTACACACGTATACCTGTATATGAATATATATATATTACTGCGTAGATATACCTATATATATGTGTGTATAGGTGTGTGTATGTAGGTATACACGTATTTGTATGTGACCGGTAGAAAAGCCACGTACATATGTAGACAAATGCGTATCTGTATAGATCTTCTATATAAATTCATCCACATATATATATATATACATGCACGCTCGCACCCACCCACCCTGCTGCGGCACCCATGTACCCGCCGCGACAGCATGCGTTTGTCTATTCAACCATACATATATATATATATATCCACACGCAAATAGGCATATATATACACAGTGCGTACATACGTATATACGTATATACATATATACATATATACATATGTTCACATATATATATATATACATATACATAGGTAAATAGATACATACCGATATAAAAAGTGAGTACATAGTTAATATACATACGTCACACATATATATATGTATACATAGATAAGTAGATAAATGGATACTGATATATAAGGATCCTTTGGAGTAGAGAGACACGATACATACGATCTCCCTACATCTGCCTGTACAAAACGCTTATTCGTTGTAGGCAGAGTCCATCAAATGACCCACCAGCGCATGCAGATATATATATATATATATATATATGTACGAATTTTTGAGATGGCTGTCCCAGTGTCTGCGAAGATACAAACATATATATATGTAGATTGGGACATCTGTCTCTGTCTCTCTCTCTATATATATAAATAGGCACTGCCGACAAAAGCGCGTCTCTTCTTTTTCTGTGTGAAGATGGAGACCTTGAATAGAGAGCCGGTGCACTGCATAGACGCGTCATAGGCTTCATCAGCTGTTTCTTCCTCCTCTGCGTCTTCCTCGTCTTCTTCGTCCTGCACCGCGCAGGGGCGCGACACACCAGCAGCAGAGAAAAGGGAGACGCAACAAAAACGTCGTACAACTGCCTGAACGGGACGGAAGGAGGAGAACGGCCAGGGCCTCGCAGAGGGTGGCAACGAAGGAACGGGAACATGAGCCAGCCAGCAGCCTGAGCGTCCCCCATCCTTCCCCGCAGACGCACCAGGACAGCCGGCGAGACAGCAGCGACAGAAGCAGCAGCAGGAGGAGGAGCAGGCGATCCAGCAGCAACAGCAGATCCTGCAGCAACAGCAGCAGAAGCGGCGATCTGCGGTACAGACGTAGCAGCTGGGGCACACGCAGCAGCAGTGAAGAGAAGAGCAGCCGCAGGACCCCACAGGCAAAGGCAGAAACTGCGGCAACAGCAGCACTGGTGACAGTAGGAGGAGGAGAACCGCCAGGCGAGGAAGAAAAAGAAGAAGCAGCAGCAATAACAGCAGCAGCAGCACACGTGTCGCGACAGTGGAGGCAGCCATACAAACAGACGCAGGAGCTGGAGGGGAGAAACAAAAACAGCAGCAGCAGTAACTCCGCTGGAACGAAGGGCGGCAGCTGGTGCTACCGTGAAAGGAGCAGCAATAGCAGCAGCAGCAGCAGGGAGGCGTGGAGCAGCAGCAGCCGTGAGTAAAGGAGCATCAGCAGCAGCGATGAAGAATCGAGCAGCAGGGGCAGCAGTGTAGAACGGAGCAGCCCCAGCAGCAGCAGTGAAGAAAGGAGCAGCAGCAGCAGTGGAGGGCGGACAAGCAGCAACACTAGCAATGAAGAAATGAACAGCAGCAGCAGCGACGAAGAACCGAGCAGCAGTGGCAGCAGCAATAGCAGCAGGAGCAGGAGTAGGCTGGCAGCCGGCGCGCACCACGCGGCACCAGCAAGAGCAGGAGCAGCAACGAAAAAGCAGGGCAGCGGCAAAACGGCAGCATGAGCAGAACAGACCAGGAGAGCCGCAAGAAGGAGAGCAGCAGGAGAGACAGCAGCAGCAAGGAAAGCAGCAGGAGGGGAAGAAGGAAAGAAGCAGGCGAAAGAGCAGCAGTAGGAGCCGGTAAAAGAACCGTGGGGACAGCAGCGGAAGCAACAGAAGACGACAAAGGAGGATCCAAAGAAGAAAAGTGGTGCGTAGCCCTCCCGCAGCCGGAGGAAGCAGACAGGCTCCGCCGACGCTGAGGAAGAAACAGCAGCAACAGCAGCAGCGAAGAAGAAGCAGCAGCAGCCGCGAGGCAGCAGCAGCAGCAGCGAGGCAGCAGCAGCGGAAGCAGCAGCGAGGCAGCAGCAGCAGCAGCAGCGAGGCAGCAGCAGCAGCAGCGAGGCGGCAGCAGCAGCAGCAGCGAGGCAACAGCAGCAGCAGCCAGGCGGCAGCAGCAGCAGCGACAGTAACGGTGAGATGGGGTGTGGGGGCACCTCGGGACCTTCGCCGTCGTCTTCATGTGCTCCGGAGGCGCGTTGCTCCTTCCTTGCCAACGACTCAAATCTTTCTGTTAAAACTCTGTGTATTCAGCAGAGACGGGACATGGGAGAAAGGGGAAGAAATAACGAAGGACAATGTCCGTAAAAACACGAAGTATAGAAAAAGAGAAAACGATCGAAAAAGGAGGGGAGACCACCGGCAATGTGTGGGCTGAATTGTGGAGGTGGAGGTGTCTGTACGCCAGACGCGTAAAACAAACGTGCGCATGCATACGTCTATACCCCCAACATATCTACGTATATCATACATCACATATACACCTAAGTAAGTATACACACACATGTATATATATGAAAACTTTAAGTGTCTCCATATACGTACGTAAGGACACACATACATAGAAGTACACACTTCTATATATACACCTACATGCAAATATATACACATATATTTATATATATATACGTATATGAATACGTGTGTGTCACATATACGTATATGTATGTATAGGCTTCTGCAGGCACACAGATGTGTGGGGTGTATATATATGTGTTGGTGCGGTCTCTTCGAAGAGATCAGGAAAAACAGCTGCAGGCACACACATGAAGAGCGATGTACGAACGAAATTCTGCCCATATATATAAGGAACACACACACATTGATACACAAGCACGCACATACGTATATAAATATACGCCTTGATCAAGAGAATGATATTTGTCCCATATCTGTGTGTCTGTGTGGATCACATATAGATACGTAGGTAGCTATACATACATATATATGCCTACGTAGGTACAACAGTATTTGTCGCATGTGTGTAGCTACATATATATATATATATATATATATATATGTCTTACATGCTTTCTTAAGTACAGATATATTTGTCTGTATATTCATTTATCTGTATATATATGTATTATATGCTTTGTTTAGCGCAAGAATATTTGTCGTGTGTGTGTGGGTGTACGTCGGTAGGGAGGTAGAGACTCTCGAGACTATCAACAGGAGATGAGTAACAGGGGTCTACATACAGATACAACGTAAATATATACATCTACATGCAAATATATACATGTATGTGAATACGTGTCTCTCTCTATATATTCATCTATATGCAGATAAATGGAAGTCTGCATGCAAGTGGTTGCCTACGTGTTGGTGCCCTCGTCCGGAGAACACATGTCTACGTGTGATCGCAGTGTTTATCGACGAGGAAGAAATGTGTGTGTGCGTTTATTTTCTTCCTGCACTTCTTCGATAAAAGGACCTGCACCAGCCATGCGTCTCATATAAATCTCTTATATTCTGAGAGACGGATAGATAGGGAGACGACGTAAAAGTGCGTACGTGTGTGTGTGTGTGACTATTGGTACGTTTGATATGCATTTGTTTAGATCGTGCTCCTTCGCCATCGATCCGTATGAATTTGTTCTCTACGAAACTCCAACGCACGGATGAAGGAGGCGTACAACTTCCTTCAAGAGTCGCAAAAACTGAGACTCCTTCTGCCTATGTGTGTCTGCGCATAGACACACACTTCATATACATTCATACATATACATGTGTTCCATCCATACATACATCCATATGTTCCTCCGCATACATATATATAAATGTATATATATCAGAGATTTGCAGAAAGCCAGCATTCCTTCTGCCTATGTATACAGGTATGTGTCGGCGCACAAAGCGACAACTCCTACACCTGGATATTCACATACATGTATTCCACCCATATATATGCATATAGATAAGTAGATACATGAATAGGCAGACAGATGCTTCCTCCCATACGTATATGTATGTGTATATCCCCCAGACATATATACATATTCCACCGGCACATACATATATATATGTGTGATGTTTGAGGGATAGACGTACGGGACAATGAAGCGTCCGAGTCCTTCGAAGATTTGGGAGAGAAATCCGTCGCAGAGTTCCTGGGTCGTGTTGAAAAGCAAATCTGCTGCTGCCGTTCCTGCTGCTGCCGTTCCTGCTGCTGCCGTTCCTGCTGCTGCCGTTCCTGCTGCTGCCGTTCCTGCTGCTGCCGTTCCCGCTGCTGCCGTTCCCGGTGCTGCCGTTCCCGGTGCTGCCGTTCCCGGTGCTGCTGCTCCTGCTTCTGCTGTTCCTGCTGGTGCTGCTCCTGCTGCTGCTGTTGGTGCTCCTGCTGCTGGTGCTGCATCTGCTGCTTCTTTTTCTTGGGCTAGAGCCACTGCAGCCCTGACGCGCTGTTTATTGGCGCCGAGGAGCGTGAGAATCTCTGTGGTCGCCGGCAGGTAGAAGCTGCTGATGTGCTGTCGTGGAGTAGCAGCAGCAGCAGCCACACCCCCGGCACAAACCGCCAGGGCCTTGCGGCAGGCTGCTGCGAGAAGAGAAGCATCTTCCTGCAGTGCTTCGCACGAAAGAACTGCAGGGACTGCCTGCAGGCATGCGGCAATCACCCCCAGCCCCTCGTCATCATCGTCCGCAAAAGCTGCCTCACCGCCAATCACTTCCCCACACGGGAAATGACGAAGGCATTACATATATCCGTCCGGGTGTACATACACCTCTCTTTCTCTCGCTCTTCTCTTTGCGTGCCTACTCAAGTCTATTCATCCACATATCTATACACAGAGACATATACGTATATATGTGAACAGTTCCACAAATTCTGTCTCTCTATATATGTACCGGTGAAGAGGACGGGAAAAAGTAGACACCTACAGACAGAAACAGCCGGAGACGGACAGAGGGAGACGGGCAGAGACAGCCCCCTGTAAGTGGACGAACATGCGTACATCTACATGTGTATACACAGAATCGCAGGAATATATATATGTGTGTGCATGCATGTGTGGGCGAATCGCACACAGTGAAGAGGTTTATTATGTGTGAGAATATTGGCACGCGTCGGATGAAAATAGTGACACAGAAATATATACACCTATACACACACATTTCAACAGAAGGAAATACATGTATTTACATATATATATAAAGAGAGAGAAAGAGATGGGTATAGATAGGTATATAGATAGCTAGACGGAGAGATTGATAAATAGATATAGATAGACACGCAGATATAAATGTAAACAGACAGATAGGTAGATGGGCAGATATATATAGATATAGGTGGATGGATATAGACCGATAAACATAGACAGACAGATACAGACACAGACAGATACACAGATGGACAGACACAGATATAGGTATGAATAGATAGATATAGATAGATATGGATATAGGTAGATATAGATATAGATAGGTACAGATATAGACACATATTGATATAGACAGATATAGGCATAGGTAGAGATACACAGGTATAGGTGTAGAGGGGTACAGATACAGATATAGATTGAGACAGATATAAATAGATCTAGGTAGATATAGATATAGGTGGATATACGGGTAGAGAGATAGAGACAAACATTGATAAGACACAGCCAGTCCAAGGAAGGAGTGCCTACCTCACAAGCTGCCTTCTTCACCAGGGCAAAGGAAGCATCGCGAATTTCGTTCAGAAGGACGTCGAGCCAGGCTGTCGCTAGCGCCGCGGGGAGCTGCCGCTTGAGTTTCGCCGCCAGACTCCGCAGCAGCTTTACGGCAGTCACTTTCTCCTCCACCGCCGCCTGCGAAGACGTGCAGCAGGAACAGCAGCGGAGCAGTCAACGGCAGCAGCAGAGAACAGCGGCAGGACGCAACAGCAGCAGCCGAGAGCACCAGCAGCCGAGAGCAGCAGCAGCAGAGGGGAGCAGCCGGCGAGCAGCAGGAGCAGCAGACACGGGAGCGAGAGCAGCAGCATCCGTGGAGAGGTCTACACAGGCAGACGTTCTTGCATGAGCGCCGAGGAGGTGCCCTCTGCGGAGGGCAACTGCGGGCCTCTCTCTGTCAGGCAGCTAACGAAGCAGATGCTGTTTTCCCTCTGAATGTGTGTGTATGTATGTGGAGATCGCGACTCGGGGTGTCCGTACAGCTGGCGTGGCCGTGTACGTACACCAGAACTCGTCGTCGGGTGGGCGAGGGGTGTTTCCTGATGCATTTCTTCTGTACGTCAGCACATCTCAGCCCCCGCAGACAGAGAGAAATGCGTCTACAGATGCAGCGGGACATATAACTCTGCATCGAGAGGGAACGGCCTGCTCGAGCTGTCACGCGAGGCCTGCGGAGGCCAACGATGAAGTGGTGTCTGTACACTCCACAAAAAGTGTAGGGTGTACGTACAACACCCCAGCGGGCGCGCGACAAAAAGAGCCGGCGGAGAACGCGCGGCTTCCTTATCACAGAGACCGCGTTGTCAACACCACGGCTCCGGGAAATGGGAAAAAGGCAGCTGGAAAGCAACGACAGCAGCAGAAGCATCAACAGCAGCAGCAGACGCAGCAGCAGCAGCTGCCGCAGAAGCACAACCAGCAGCAGAGGCAGCAGCTGCAGAAGCAGAAGCAGCAGCAGCAGCAGGTGCAGCAGCAGATGCAGCAGCAGCAGCAGAACCAGCAGAAGCAGAACCGGCAGAAGCAGAACCAGCAGCACCAGCAGCAGCCGAAGCAGCAGGAGCAGCAGCAGAAGAAGCAGCGGCAGCGGGAGACGCAGCGGCAGCGGGAGAAGCAGCGGCAGCGGGAGAAGCAGCACGGACACTTTTTCTCGGCTTTTATATGAGATATGTTTCTCTCCTCGCCGAGTGGACGGACAAACACAAAGTCAGCTGGCTCCTTGAAGAAGGGAGAGAAAGGAGAGTTTGAAAGTTTCCCTCCGCCTACCGTGTCGATGGATATCTTCGCTTCGACCCCGGTCTTGTCTTTTATCTGCACCGTCGCCACCCGGCCGTCCTCGCGGATTGTCGCATTTGTCGCTGCTCGCTCGCTGCTGCTGCCGATGCTCTCCATATAATGCACCTGCGCCAACACCCGCACTGTATTCTCTACCCCCGGACGTTTTACTCACATAAAAGGACCAAGACGAAAGAGGGACGAGGAAGGATGTAAATAAATACACACAGACAGAGGGGGAGAGACAGGAGGAGAACGGGAGAAAACCATACATATCCATACGTATATATGCAGATACGTGCACATACGTGTATACACAGAGAGAGAGGGGAGGTAGGGAGGAATGTTACACATATATACATATATATGTATATATATATATATATATATACATTTTGATATATATATATATATGTATATATGGAGAGAAAGGAGGGAAAACATACGTATGCATGCATGTGTGTATCTAGAGAAGGGGAGAGGGGACTTCGGAAGAAAGATTCACATACATATATAGAAGGAAAGAGAGGGGGAGAGACACAGGGGACCACGACGAAAGACACAGGT
>KL647292.1:3057401-3071425 GCA_000727475.1 Sarcocystis neurona
CGGCAGCAGCAGCAACAGCAGCAGCAACGGCAGCAGCAGCAACAGCAGCAGCAACGGCAGCAGCAGCAGCAGTACCAGCAGCAGTAGTTACAAGGAGACGTGGTTGCCGCGCTTCCAAGAGGAGGAACAGTGTCGACAAAGCTACAGGACTGCGTCGCTACACAGATGTATATACTGTCTCTGTTCGAACAAATAAACACAGCAATGAGACTAGCGATTGAGACACATACGCATACATACATATATATGTTCTCAAGTACGCGTATGTGTACGTAAATATATATCCTCCAGCACAGAAATACACACACACGAGACATGTTTACGCATGCATACATGGACGGCAGAAGAGGTAGACAGACGGCGGGGAGAGAAAGGAGAATACAGACACAGAGACAGGGAGAAAGCGACAGACGTCATCATGCAGCGCGCTCCGTGCGCGACGGACAGGTGGTCCCGCAAGAGTGTAGGAAGAGAACAGAGAGCCGATCCCAGTCAACAGAACATGGGATGAAGTCCCCTTCCTTACATACTTCTACTACGCATATATACATATACTTACGGTATACATACGTATAGGGAATGGTACATATATATATATAGAGAGAGAGAGAGACAGATAGACAGACAGATAGATATATGTATATTATATGTGTAGAAAGGCAGATGGGTAGATAGACATATTGAGGCAGGCAGCTGGGAGGTCCACGCGAAGAGATTTATTCGGGAAGGTGATGGCCCTGTTGTAGAGAAGCAGAGCAATGAAAAAGACAGACGTACGTTTAGTCAGGTGTACGTACACGTGAGCAAGAACACGAGCGCTTCTTGTGGGGAGAAAATTTGTAAACACTCGTAGAGAAATGCGTACATGTGTATGGACATGAACCGACGGATTAGGAGACGGAGACAGATATATATATATATATACATACATACAGATATATATGTATATGTCTACAGATATATATATATATATATATATGTGTACATAGAGGGAAAGGCAGGCAGACATAGGTCAACAGAGAGAGAAGTATAGATGGAGACACGTGGATGTCCCTGGACAGATAGACAAGTGGACAGAGAGACAGATATATACGTATATATTTGTACACAAAGAGAGACAAACACATATACATGAAAATATATATATGTATATATGTATATTAATATAGAGTTAAAGATATACGTGCGTATCCGTATACGTAGACTCCAGTGCATTCACTCATACGCACACACGTACATATCCATATATATATATATATATATGTATATATACAGACACATATACATACACAACTACACACACATATACCGCTTGACACACATACGCATATATATATGTATACGTAGGTAGATAGGTAAAAAGAGAGACAGATAGATAGAGTAGTAAATAGCTACATAAACAGATATAGATAGATATAGATAGATAGATATAGATAGATAGATATAGATAGGTAGATAGACATAGATAGATAGATATAGGCAGATAGAGATAGATAGAGAGATACACACATATACCCAAGTATACATGTCTAAATATGTGTACGCATATGTACGCAGACACATATATACGTGTATACATATATATACGTATATATAGTATTCTTGTGCAAGAGCGTACCTACATACGTCCACAGGCGCATGGACAGATTTCCACACATGTGTATGGACGTCGTGGTATAGACACGTACATACATTCCCACGTACCTTACTACAGACACATCTATAGCGTTCTATACCCACATATATATAAACGTGGATATCTATATATTTGTCCCCCTCTTTATATATTTATACACACATGTGTATATGTATACACTTATACATACATATATATGAATATGTACAGAAAGATACATATGTGTACGTGGAGGTATTAGCTATACGTGGACACCAACGCACCCAGCACTTTCGACATACTTCTTTGTATTGGTCTATCTGTGTGAATGCATTGAAAAGAGTTCGAAAGGAGAGCACTTCCTTACAGAAGCCAAGGTAGAAGCAAGAGCCAGCGCCAGTTCCTGCGTCTGCGGATCGCTGCTGTCGCAGAGCGGCACGACAACTGCAGCAGGCGAGTCCCCCACACAGGCGCATGCAGCAGCACACAGCGCAGTGTCATTACGCCTCCGCAGCAGATAGCAGCTGCAGCGTTCCCCAAAGGAGCAGCAGCAGCAGCATTCCACACAGGAGCAGCAGCAGCAGCATTCCACACAGGAGCAGCAGCAGCAGCATTCCACACAGGAGCAGCAGCAGCAGCATTCCACACAGGAGCAGCAGCAGCAGCAGCATTCCACACAGAAGCAGCAGTAGCAGCATTCCGCAAAGGAGCGGCAGCAGCAGCATTCCGTAAAGGAGCAGCAGCAGCATTCCGCAAACGAGCAGCAGCAGCAGCTGTACTAGTAGTGGTAGTAGCAGTAGTAGTAGCAATAGTAGTAGTAGTAGTAGTTGCAGTAGTAGTCGTAGTAGTATTAGTAGCCAAACCCGCGCAGCAACAGCACAAAGGGTTGCCAAGACCGCAGCAAAAATCGCAGCGAGAAAGAGAAGGGGGGAAAGAGAGAATGACAGCAACACGAGAAGGAGCGAGCAGCAGCAACAGCGAGGCACAGAGAGGCAGCAGCAGCAACAGGGAGATAGAGGCAGCAAGAGAAAGGAGGGAAAAAGAGACCGAAGATCAACAGCAGGGAGACAGACGAAAGAGGAGCAGCAGCAGTACGACGGAGCGAGACAGAGAGACAGAGAGAAAAAGCAAACAGCCGCAGAACAGGAAGGTGACGGCAGCAGCAGCTGCTGCTGCAGTGCTTGAGCAACAGCAGCAACATTCGTAGCGCAGCGCAGACACCTCATACGTACCTTTGGCCAAAATTTCTTCGATATATGGGGAGAGCTGCGAACAAACGGGAGGCAGAGCGCAAGTGGTGCAGCACATGCGCGCGACGGACAGGCTAATTCACACATATAGAGACGCAGGCCACCAGATGTCTCCTCAACAAGTTGACGTCTTCAAATATATTCACGCACACTATCACGCCAGTATTTATACGTGTCTACATATATACATATATGTACATGTATGTATGTACACATACATACATACATACATACATGCATACACACATACATGCATACACACATACATGCATACACACATACATGCATACATACATAGACATATACATATATATGACCTACGTGGGAGGAGAGATGCACATCACTTAGAAGTAGAGAAAAGAGGAAGAGAAAGGGAGAATGGCGAGAAAGGGGCCGCCATAGACGTCTCTATGGACAGACAAATATAGGCACATATGTCATCTCTTTCTAAGGTAGCAACTGCGAGAGAGAGGAAACCGGGCTGATACATACACATATACATATAAAGAGATAGTCACATTTACAGATACATATAGGTGGATAGCGAGAGACCGAGGGAGACAGCAACAGAGAGACAGAGAGGAAGAGGAGAGACAGCAAGGGATGCGTCTACACACGCGTCGTGGCAGCGAGCTCGCTATTTAGTCGCCCGAGAATAGAAGAGAACCGCGAACAGAAGAAGCAGCGGGAAGAATGAGAAGGGCACCGAAACAGAGAGAGAGAGTGGGAAGTCTGAGAAGAAAAGAGTTCTACGCGTGTTTCACAGATACACGAGAGACACACACGCGGACATTGACCTCCGCCACCAAGCAACATCGGCTTCACAAAAAAGACGGCTTCCCCACACAGAGAGACAGGGAGACGGATAGAGAGACAGGGGGAGAGGGGGAGAGAGAGGTGGAGAGACAGGGAGAGACAGACAGACGGAGAGAAGACAGAGAGACAGAAAGACAGACAGAGAGACAGATAGGGAGACAGAGAAACAGGGGGAGAGACAGACAGACGGAGAGACAGAGAGACGGAGAGAAGACAGAAAGACAGGGAGACAAAGAGAAAGAGACAGGGAGACAGACGGAGGGACAGAGAGACAGACAGAGAAACAGAGAGACAGATAGACGGAGACAAAACAGGGAGACAGATAGACAGAGGGAGAGACAGGGAGACAGATAGAGAAAGAGAGAGACAGGGAAGCAGATAGAGAGACAGAGAGAGAGGGGGAGAGACAGACAGACAGAGGGAGAGACAGAAAGGGGACAGATAGAGGGACAGACAGAGAGATAGAGAGACAGACAGACAGGGGGGAGACAGAGAGACAGAGGGAGAGACAGATAGACAGAGGGAGAGACAGATAGAGAGACAGATGGGGGGACAGATAGAGAGACACACAGAGAGGTAGATAGAGAGACAGATATACAGACAGATAGAGGGACAGATAGAGAGACAGAGAGACACAGAGGGAGACAGGGAGACAGAGAGAGAGGTAGGGAGACAGGGAGATAGACGAGGAGACAGACAGACAGAGAGACAGATAGAGAGACAGATAGAGAGAGAGACGAACAGAGAGACAGAGAGACAGACAGAGAGAGAGAAAGAGATATAAATACATGGACGTGTATACATGTAGACGTCCCCCACGTTCGTACGTCGTTATGATTTATGGGATGCGTACACTCGCATCAGGCAGAAGCTCACTGATACACAAAGACTTCCTTTGTCCTCACTACACATATATACTTGTCCACGTATGTACATATATATATATATATACAGATAGGAGGTGGGTGGAGTCACTGGTGGCACTACCACGTGTGTTGTGCGTACGCGGGCACACTGCACTGCAGGATGTGGAAGTATATGAGAGAGGAAGAGGAAGATGAAGAGGAGAACAGAGAGAGAGGCCCGTGAGCAGAAGAAGCAGCTGCGCGTATCTTCGAGTCAACTCCTCTGCGGAGACCCCCACGCATCAGCTCACGCGCCCCAGCCTCACGCATACGCTTGTGTGTATACATAGAGAGATATAATATATACACACATATGCATATATATGTACATACAGATATATCTGGCGTACGTACACATAGAGAGAAAAGAGAGACAAAACGACAGGCAGTCTTGCTCACGTCATACAATCAGAGAAACAGACCTCCGTACACACCTCCACATATTTATATGTGTATATGTGTAAACATATGTATGTGTATGTATATGTAAATAGACGTATATATATGTAAATAGATGCGTATGTATATGTGAATATATGTATATGTATATATATGTCAATTCACGTATATCTATATACATGTAAATATATGCATGTGGATGACAGGCATAGACACGCGCCCAGAGGTATATATACGCATCTGCGGATATGTGTCTGTCCACGGCCGTCGGGTCGGAGAATACCTCCTCTGTTCAAGAGATATGTTGACAAGAAGGAAGAAACAGAAAGGGTGAAGGACTTCATACATACGAACGAGCCTAGTTTATGGACTTCTGTATGTGTTGATGCGCCGTGCAGCAGAGAGACGCAGATGACGACGGTTCACCGCGTCTTCTTCCCCGCTGCTCGCCCTCCCCTCCCCGCCCCCCCGCGCGCCCGCGCCACTTCTGTGGGATAAAGTTGCTGCTGCTGCTTCTGTCACCGGGAAGAAGCGTGGAACTGCCGCCGCTGCTGCTGCTGCAGTGCAGTGCGGCGCTGGGCGCGTTGTTGCTGCTGATGTGTCGCTCTTCAGCAACCGCCGCGGCCCGCGTCTTCTCTTCTTCAAGAGGTGGTGCTTCTCGCATGCAGACAGGCACGACGCGGCGACATATAAGGACGACACGGCCAACATAAAGTGCAGGAGATTTCTCTGCCAACCCACTTCCTGTCCACTTCATCTCGCTCGCTGTCTCTCTTCTCTACGGCGGCTAGGGACACGTGTGTGTGTATGTATCTACGTGGGTTGGCGGGTCGTTCGAGAGGAGGAGAATAACACGGCCCTTGCAGAGGCAAAGCAGTCGAAAGGAGTCGCGCAGCAGCAACTCGACAGCAGAGGCGCTTCCCACAACTCAACGAAGAATTCGACAAGAAACAGACGGGCGCGCTTCTCCTCAAAACCTCCGACACACAACAAAACGCGCTTCCCTTATACCTACAGCAACCTCCCCGACGCATGCATGTCTCTCTCTTTTACGATCACTTCCACATCTCTGTGGACTGCAGATGTTGTCACAAATTCTACCTCAGCACGTACCTATAGACATGTATGTATACATGCATGTTTAACGTGTGCATATATATATACATATGTGGGCCTGTGGGATTTGGGAGGTACAGAGGTAAATGCGTCTTCATTTCCATGTATATACATGAATAAATGTATTCTGACCTAGGCATCCCTCGAGCGAAGCATATAAATCTCTATATATGTATGTGTGGATACATACTTACATATGTATACATAGAGTGCTGTGCGCTTCCGAATTTCCACATATATATATATATACATGTACGTATATACGTAGGGAGACGCGTCTTTGCCTACACATGTATATATACACAGAAAGGCCTGGGTATGTGTACGTTCGTATATATAGGTGTATATCGGCTGATTCCTGCTCACGTGGATATGGAGAGAAGTATCTGTGTGCGTATGTACGAATATATATTCGTGGAAGTTCACCGCATGCGTGCGGAGTTTTAGCAGTTGAAATATTCCTCTGCGATGCCTCTGCAAGACTCACCGCGGCGTAGACGCCGTCTGCCTCTGTCGCTTCTGCTGCCGTTGCTGCCGTGGCGTGCTGCAGCTGCTGCTGCGTCACTGCCCTTTCTTCTTCCTCCTCCTCCTCGTCCGGGATATATGTGGTGAAGAGCAGCGCGAGGGCCCGCAGACTTTTACGTCTGCAGCGGTCGAGCGTTTCCTGCTGGAGCTGCTGGAGCAGCAACTGCAGCAGCTGCTGGTCTCGGAGCAGCAGTCGCTCGCGTGGTTCCGCTGCTGCTGCTTGCTGCTGCTGCTGCAGCACCCCACAGACGCAGTTCAGCGCCGCCCACCGCAGCCTGCCGGGCGCGGCGTGCAACCGCTGCAGCGCCACTTCTAACATCTGCGCAGGCGAACAGGACAGACACATCTGGGTATGGAGCCAGAAGGGGAAAAAGGGCAGACACGAAGACAGCAGCAGGAAGACATATACACGTGAACTTCTTCCAAGGAAGCAAACCCGGCCGCGCAGTGGCCGCTGCTGCTGCTGCTTCAGCCCCCACGTGCTTCTCAAAGGACAGAGACCCACTCAGAGGTGTGCAGAGAGTATGCAGTTGCCCTGTTTCTCTTCACAGCAGCAGCAGCAGCACGAACGGAAGTCAAGTAAATTGTCTTGCGCAGGAATTCGGGCAAAGCTTGAGGAGAAAATGCCGAGAAGTTAGGAGCTATGAAAAGTGCTCTGTTGACTTATTTATGCGGCACTGCCGGCCCTCGACGGAGTGTGCTCCTGCGTGCAATGTCTTCTTCTCCATCCACCGCGACTGGTCACGGGCAGCAGCTTCTCTTCCCCGGTAAATCATGATTGATGCCCTTGTTTGACAGAGTTTTCTATTTACACACTTATTTGTCTTATCTATTTCTCTCTCTCTCCCCATATACATATACATGCATACTCGCCCGTTACGCAGCAAACATACATGCGGGCATGGGGGTACTTGGATATATATATATATATGTAAATGTATATATATATAAATACGTATACATGAGGGGCACAATATATATATATATGTATATAGACAGATGTACAGTCGCATGTATGTGTGTGTATATATATACTCATACAAGAAGAACCGGCACACGTGTATTCACTCAGAGTCTCTTGCTTACATATATTAATATATATATATTTATGTGGGCCGGTCTCCTACAAATGTATACATATATATACCTTTAGCTGGGCCAGTGTCCTACAAATGTATATATATATATATACATATACCTTCAGCTGGGCCAGTCTCCTGCATATGTATATATATATATATATATATTAGGTGGGCCAGTTTCCTACATGTGTATACATATATATGCATATATATGTTTATATTTATATATTAGGTGGGCCAGTCTCCTACGTATGTCCATTTTTATGTAGGGTAGTATATGGAGAGGAAGTTGGAGAAAGTGTGTATTTTTATATGAGAGTACGGAGGACACGTGTCTGCAGAGAGGGCCACACATAAAATGGGCGAGTTGCTCGTTGACCCGTTCGTCGCCTGCTTCAAGAAATTACCCAATCCACATGCTTGAGGAGGTCGATATCTGCACCAGCAGCGTCTTCGTCGAGAAGATCCGCAAGAAGCAGCAGTGCTCCCCACTGCAGCTGCCACTTATCGTCGCGCAGCGCAGCCTTGCAAATCTGGAAGAAGCACGCAGTTGCTTCTGTGCTTCCTGACGCATGCGACACAGCAGCAAGGCGGAAACCGAGCAAGAGACTGCAAGCAGCATATGCGCACCCACGCGTTTTCGTCGACAAAACAGAGAGACAGGGAGACGGAAGACAGACCAGGCGAGCGCAGACCGAGCGCTTCCCCGTGCGAGCGTCACGCGACGAAGAAGGCAGGGGCGACGAGACGAAGAAGAGAAAAGCAGCGACAAGAGAGGAGGAAGGGGAAGGAAAGGAAGCGAAAAAGAAGAAACCGAAGAGAAGACGAACGTAGAGGACAGGCACTAGGTGGGGGGCACGAAGGGAAGGGCAGAGAGAAGAGCAGCGAAAGAGGAGGTCGCAGGAGACAGCGCGAAAGACGAGCTGCAGGCGCCGCGAGGAGACGCGGGCAGAAGTTCGCAGCCTCCGTTTCCCCGAGGGACCCAAGCAGACGGCAAGCGCGGCGCCCCCGCATGCAAAGGAAAAAGACTCACATGCATGCATGCCCACCGAACAGGAAGAAAATAAAGATGGGCCACCAGAGAAGAAAGAGCCAAGACACACCCTCCCCGCCCTCCTCCCCCTCCTTCCTTGCAGGGGTGCAGAGCGAATTCGGTCCGCATGCGCGTATACGGCCGACGGATGAACAGGACCGCGCAGCGGGGAGGGTTTCAACGCATGCGCGCGCTGGACGGGCTGCCTGCATGCGATACACAGAGAGAAGATGCGCCAGGAAGAAGCGAGGAGGGTGGAGCTCCGAGGAGACTCCAGTGGGAGACTGCATGCGCGGGAAGAGCAGGAAAGTGGCGCGGAGAGAGACGTGGGAGGCCCAGGCAGAGGGGGGGGCCTTTTCAAAGCGACCGAGGAGCTTCTTTCGTCTGGAAGTGAACAAAACGACAGGTGCGAGAGGGTGGTTTGCCCCTCGAGAAGGGAGACAACAAGCCGCGGGGACCCCTAGGGAGGAGGACGGAAGTATTTTCTTCACAGAGAGAGAAAGGAAAAAAGGAAGAGAAAAAGACGAAGAGAGAAAGCGAGGGAAAACAGAAAGAGAGAAGAATAGAGGAAGAGAGAAAAGTGAAGGCACACATACGCTTATTCCGGTCATTTTGTCTGTCTGGGCAGCGGTATAGACGTAATAAATACGTATGCGCATGTGTAGGTAAGGCGTTAAGCAGAGAAAAGGAAGCAGACAAAGAGACACATATATATGTGTGCGTCGAGAAGAAGGAAAAGAGTTCCGCACGCAGACGCACAACACCAATGTGGACACGTCTGTTGCGCGTAAATTCTTTCTCTTACCGTTTCCTACACCTGCATGCGGTGGGGGGACAGCTGCGCGAGCGGGGCAACAGCAGCAGCAGGCGCACGAGCAGCAGAGGCAGCAAGAGGGGTCGAGGCAGCAGCAGGGACAACAGAAGCAGGGACAACAGAAGCAGGGAGAACAGAAGCAGCGGCGCAGAAGCAGGAGCAGCAGAAGCTCGAGCAGCAGCAGGGTCAGCAACAGGAGGAGCAGGAGCGGCAGCAGCAGGAGCAGGGACGGCAACAGAAGCAGCAGGAGTAGGAGCAGCAGCAGGCGCAGGAGAAGCAGGAGCAGCAGGACACGGCGACGTACGGAGACGCTGGAAGATGAGACTGAGCAGTCGCAGAGCCTGTTCCTGCATGCCGCCGCAGTCGCTATTGCTGCCACAGCTGCCGTCTTCTTCTTCTCGTTCCACGCTCATCCACTCCTCTTCCGTCTCATTTTCCTCTCCCGCACACGCGAACAAAACTTCGGTGAGTGCCCGTACCCGAGGTAGATTCTGACACACAGCAGCGGCAGAAGAGGAGGAGCAGCAGCAACAGCAGCAGTTACAGCAACAGCAGCAGCAGCAGCTACAGCAACAGCAGCAGCAGGACCAGTCACAGGAGAGGAGCAGCAGCAGGCCCCACAGTGGCCGCCGCTGCTTTGCAGCAGCTACAGCTCCAAGCAGGCAGCTCTTGAAGAGCGGTGCAGCAGAGAGAAAACGAGAAGAAGAAGAGAGGAGGAGTCACAAGAAGAAGAAGAGGACCGAAGGATGAGGAGAGGAAGAGGCGAAGAAAGGCACGGAAACGAAGAGAATGAAGGGGCAGAAGAGGAGGAAAGCGGAGAGGAAAAGAACAGAAAAGAAGAAAATAATGGGAAGGAAGAATAGAAAGAGAGGCCAGACCTTCTTGCTCCAGCGTGGGGAAGCAAGCAGGGCAGTTGTTGCCAAACGCAGTGCCCCCACTCGCACTTCCTCCGGTGCCAAGTGCTGCTGCTGTTGCTGCTGCTGTTGCTGCTGGTGCAAGCCGCTATACCCAGAGAGGCCGATAGCGAGCTCCAGCAGCTGCAGGTGCTGCGTGTGGTAGAACTTTGGTTTTGCTTGGGCAAGCTGCTCTGCAGCTGCGAAAAACTCCCTGCTGTAGTTGCTGCTGCTGAAGTCGCTGCGGCTACTGCTGAACGAGGCGGAGGAGAAGGACGGGGCTGCGGTGGCGCGGAGGAGGTCGACGACGGTAGGCGCCAGCGCGTAGAAACGCTCCACCGCATGCGAAGACCCTGGGACGCTGCACGCGATTCACCAACAGCAAGAAAAATGCCACTAGCAGCACAAGCAGCACCAGGGGAAGTATAAGGAGCAGCGGCAGCAAAGAACTGGCAGCACAAGTGAGAAGGGTTGCAGGTGCAGCAGCAAGGGACGATGCAGCAGCACCAAGGGATGATGCAGCAGCACCGAGGAAAAAAGCAGCAGTACCGACCGAAAAAGCAGCAGTACCGACCGAAAAAGCAGCAGCACCAAGGGGAAGAGCTGCAGCATCAAGGGAAAAAGCAGCAGCAGCAAGGGAAGAAGAAGCAGCAGCAGCAGCAAGGGGAACAGCAGCAGCACCAAGGGGAAAAGGTGCAGCAGCAAGGGAAAAAGGTGCGGCAGCAAGGGAAAAAGCAGCAGCAGCAAGAGAAGAAGCAGCAGCAGCAGAGGAAGAAGCAGCAGCAGCAGAGGAAGAAGCAGCAGCAGCGGAGGAAGAAGCAGCAGCAGCAACGGAAGCAGCAGCAGCAGCAAGGGAAGCAGCAGCAGCATCAAGAAAAGTGGAAAAAGCAGCAACGGAAGCAGCAGAAACAGCAACAGCAGAATTAACACGATCACCAGCGTTGTGTACTTTTATGTATCTCATATATATATATATATGAGACATAGAAGTACACACACAGATATACTCAGACAGGTCTACGGACAAAGATGCTTAAAGAAAATGAATTGGCGCTGGGTTAGATGGACGCAGAACGCGGCTTCCGTGTAGAAGGCTTCATATACGTGAGAAGAAGAAGCAGCAGCACAAGCAGCAAGAAGACGTCTAAGCAGCAGCACCGGCGGCAAGAGAGCGTAGACATCAAGCAGCGGAATACAGAGAAGCGCGAGACAGATATGTAGAAGCAGCAGGGCAACGCAAGCACCCAACCACCCTCTGCAGCGTGAAGCAATTTAGCAGCAGCAAGTGTCGCTACACAACAGCACTTGCTGTCTTCTCGAAGCATAGGCAGCAGCCGCAGCAGCGCTTCCAAGAAGCGTAGCAGCAGCAGCAGCAGCGGGTCCACACGGCGTAGCAACAGCAGTAGTAGCAGCGCTTCCACGTGGCGTAGCAGCAGTAGCAGCGCTTCCAGGTGGCGTAGCCGCAGCAGCAGCGCTTCCACCTGGGGTAGCAGCAGCATTTCCTCAGAGCAGCAGAGGGGGATCTTTTCAGCACTCGGAGCAGCAGTCCCACGGGCTACGCTGCTCGGCAAAAGAGGAGGAGAAGGAAACGCAGCAGCAGCACTGCGCGGCGCGTTGCAGCAGCACCAGCAGGAGTCACGCGCACAGACAGCAGCAGCAGCGAGACAACGGCAGCAGCAACAGCAGCAGGCCACCAGAGGTTTCCCATATTGAAGAAGAAAAGTGGAGAGGGTATATGTGGAAGAGCCTTACGCGTTGAGACAGCTAACGAGCGTCTGCAGACACGACAGCTCACTCCCCTGACGCAGCGCAGGAACGCAGCAGCACACGCGGAAACAATCCTACCACATGCACGTATATGCTCCAGCACTAGCGCGTATTTGTCTTTCGTCTGTATACACCCATACACATATACATATATATATACGTATGTGGATGAGATATATCTATCTATATCTACACCAGAAGTGTGTCTGTGTGCAGCACCGCTGCTGTACTTTCTACAGACACACACACACATACATACGGCCTTGCAGAAGTCTCTCCGCCGCGTCGCAGCATATGCATGCATATGGTTTTGAGTCGTTGCAGCCCAAAAGAAGCAGCTGGCCAGAAGACTGCGCTTGGCAGTCATCTCCGCTTCCACGCAGGAACACGTGTTCGAGGCGACGCACGCAGGAATGGCAGTGACGACGACGCCCGGGTGTACATACACCCCACGAAGGAAACAACTCCAAGGCGTGTGAAAGAATGACGCTTCTGTACTCTTCAACAACTTGTGGAGTGCATAAAGAGATCGCCGGAAGAGCAGACGCACGTTTTCTATTTTTCCTACAACATATACTTCTCTGTAGATATATATCTGTGTAGACACCAACGCATCAAGCAAGTAGCACATCCACACGTCGTGGACATCGAGTACGTCCGCAGAACGTACATACCTATATATAGAGATATATATATATATATATGTATATATGTAGATACACACAGGTAGATGGACACAGGTAAATCCATACATATACATGCACGCACACAGTCATATATACATGTAGAGAGAGAAAGAGGGGAAGAAGGAGTAAAAGAAGGGAGAAGAAGGCGCACACAAACACACACACACACACATACGTCCACACGTATGTGTTTGTGGGCAGCGGGAAGATTCGTTTCATCACTCTTTTCCACATACGAGTGCACTTGGCATTTCTGGTGGATGTGCGGCAGCTGCAGATCCGAGGTGCAGGAGCAGAGCAGGCAGCTGCAGCGTCTGCTGCATGCAGCAGCAGAGCAGCTCTGCGTATTCATCGACAAACGAGCGGCCAACCGCAGCATCTTCGACGATACGGTCGCAGAGGCGCCACCACCCCGCAGCAGCAGCAGCAGACGCCGACAGCGCTGCTGCTGCCTCCGTCACCTGGTTCCCCAGTTGCTGCAGTTGGCCTGATTGCTGCTGCTGCAGCAGCTGCATGTGCTGCATGTACTGTTGCAGCTGCGAGAGGTGCTGCTGCAGCCACCCCAAAGCGGCGCGGCAGGGTGCGTCTTCGAGACCTGGGCCCCAAACACAGCAACGCACCGCATGCGCATACAATAGCCAGTCTTGGCAGGTGCTTCAGCAGTAGCAAAGCAGTCGAAGCAGAAACGGCAGCAGTCGCAAAGCAGCACGACCAAAGAGGCAACAGCAGGAAGGAAGAGGCAGCAGCAGCAGCAGCAACGACAGCAACAGCGGCAACAGCAGCAGCAGCAACAGCAGCAGCAACAGCAGCAGCAGCAACAGCAGCAACAGGGGTAACACCAGTAGCAGCAACAGCAGCACCAGCACCAGCAGCAACAGCACCAGCACCAGCAGCAACAGCACCAGCAGCAACAGCAGCAGCAGCAACAGCGGCAGCAGCAGCAACAGCAGCAGCAGCAACAGCGGCAGCAGCATCAGCAGCAGCAGTAGCAACAGAAGCAACAGCAACAGAAGCAACAGAAGCAAAAGCAGCAGCAGCAACAGCGGTAGCAGCAGCAACAGCAGCAGCAGCAACAGAAGCAACAGCAACAGAAGCAACTGAAGCAACAGCAGCAGCAGCAACG
>KL647292.1:3071744-3257620 GCA_000727475.1 Sarcocystis neurona
CAGCAGCAGCAGCAACAGAAGCAACAGCAACAGAAGCAACTGAAGCAACAGCAGCAGCAGCAACGACAGCAACAGCGGCAACAGCAGCAGCAGCAACAGCAGCAGCAGCAGCAACAGCAGCAACAGGGGTAACACCAGTAGCAGCAACAGCAGCACCAGCACCAGCAGCAACAGCACCAGCAGCAACAGCAGCAGCAACAGCGGCAGCAGCAACAGCAGCAGCAGCAACAGCAGCAGCACCAACAGAAGCAACAGCAGCAGCAGCAACAGCAGCAGCAAGACAGTGACAGCCGCAGAGGCCCACTTCTTGACGGCGTTTCCTTCCAAATTTCGACGACGGCGTCTGCCGCACTTTTCTGCACGGCCACATCGGTCGCATGACTCATCGCCTTCTCCAGCAGAGTCGCGATCAACTGCTGCTGCAGCTGCAGCACCTGCTGTCGCTGCAGTTCCTCCACCTGCTGCTGCTGCCCCTCCGGATGCGCCGAGGGAGGAGGTTGCAGCAGCTCTTGCCAGCGAGAATGAACGCAGTTTCGCAGCAGGACGGCGGCCAGTTGCTGCTCTGCCGGGCCAAGTTTTTCACTCCTGCCGCTGCTGTTTTCCCCCCCCACCGCAGCAGCAAGCGCAGGCAGCAGCTGCTGGAGCGGGGACGCTTGCAGCGCCGCCTCTGCTGCGGCTCGCTCCTCGTTGCTGCCGGACAGCACCGCACGCAGAGTCTGCGAAGAAACACCAGAAAAGGGAAGAAACGGCACAAGGGAAAGAAGTAGCAACAGCAGAGGGAATGTAGGAAAAGAGCCGGTGGTGCTGCCGCTGCTGCAGTAACAGCACCCGCAGCGTCTGATTCAGCAGCAGCAGCAGGAGCGGGTGGGGGACGGACGACGAGTTCGAAGGCAGCAGCAATCAGCGGAGAGGCAGCAGCACCAGCTGCAACAGCGACCGAAGCCACAGGAGCAGCGGTAGCGGCAGCGTGCGGGCGACCAGCAGCAACAGCGGCAGCTCCACCGGCAGCACAGGACACTGCAAGGGGAGGACGACAAGCAGCAGCGAGAGGAAGAGAGAATCAGCACCAACAGACGAAGCAGTACAACCAGCAGACGCAGGGCAAAAGGATACTGGCAGCCGAAACAGCAGCAGCAACAAGGGGAGGCGAGGCACTTGCTGTTCAAAGAATGAGAAGAGTAGCAGCAGCAGTCACGTAGCGCACGCAAGCCGCGCAGCTTGTTCAGACGTACACAGATAAACAAAGAACGACAGACGGAAAGGCCAGAGGTGCAAATAAAGAACGCTAGCCACACAAACAGGGAAACTCTTCGAAAAAGACCAAGCAGCAGCAGCAGCAGCGCACGCGGTCAGAGGCAGCGCAGCCAATGTGAGCGCAAGCAGACAGGTACACGAGTCGAGAGAAAGAGAGAGACAAATACGCACACACACACACACATGGCGGTGAGAAGTATATGTATACTGAATTATCCAGTTAATAGTAGTTGCACACAAAGACAGAGAACGTCCGCCGGGGGGGGGGGGGGAACCAGGAGTGAGACCGGGATCAACTTCTACTGTTCACAGCGACCAACTGAACTGATGGCAGCGCGGATCCAGCAGCCTACATCATCGCGGTGCACATATATATCTCTACGTGTGTACATGTAAGCATATGTGTGTACGTGTATATATATATATATTGTATATTCTTTTTCCCTGTACAATTGAGTACACACGTGTGTCCATATGTGTACGTATACATATAGGAATGTGTGTGTGTATTTATATACACGTATGTATATGTATGTATACACATATGTCCGTGTGCGCGTACAGAATGCCTGAGGGAGGGCGGTTATAGCAGCAGACGTGAAAGCCCTGCATGGCACGAAGCAGGCGCAGCAGCAGAGAGACGGAGTGTTTCCCTTTGTTATAAAATTGCGTCCGCACCACGGAAGTTCTTCTACTTTCGTCCTCTTTTGCTGTTTTTGCCCGTGTCCACCACTCCCTGTTACACACACAACTACAGATACAATGTTGACACATATCTACACGCATCCCTGTCTCCCTCTACATATAACTATATTTGTTCAGATATAGACACACGTGTATCTACCACCACTTCTCTCACACCTTATCTACACATATATATATATGTGTACACATATGTAGATAGAAATAGAAATAGATGGGTGGACGTATGTAGACACGTGCGCAAGGTCGTCTGATTTGCGTCGTGACTGCATGCCAGACGCAGTGTAGATCGAGCCCAAATTACCTCTTCCATTGCAGGAGGGGGGGAAGCAGATGCTCGCGATGGGGAAAAAACTTTCTGGTGTACGTACAGCGGAAACCGGTGAGGAGCCTGCTGCGGGAAGGGCATCGGAAGACATACAAGAAAACAAAGAAGCACATACAGGGAAAAGTGCAGAGTCCCACTCTTCACAGCAACCGCAGCGGCACATTTGACGACGGATGGGCAGAGCGATTCACAGAGGGAAGCGTTTCCACGTGTGCCTGGCGACGTGTGCCCGCGCAGTCGAAGAAGCACCAGTTGTCATACGTGCAGCGAAAAGGCAGAAGGAGCCCTGGACGCAGTGGTATACTGTGAGGTGGAAAAACAGGTGGAAGAGTCACAGCGATATAAGTTGTCGCACGAAGAGCAGCTGCAAGTGACTCCGAGTGCCAGGAGTATATCAGTAGCAGCAGGGAGCAGCAGTTATGGGACGAGTAGGAACAGTAATAACAGTACCAGCAGGAGTACAGTACTTGGTGTTGTTTAATTGTAGTAGAAGTGGTAGCAGCAGTAGGAGTATGGTAGGAGTTCTTGTTGTAATAGTAGTGGTAGAAGTAGTATACTAGTAGTAGTGGTACTAGCAGTAGTAGGGGTAGTAGTAGGAGTCGCAGTAGTAGTAGTAGTACTAGTAGTGGTAGTAGTACTAGCAGGAGTAGCAGTAATATTAGTAGTAGTAGTAGTGGCACTAGCAGTAGTTACAGTACTAGCAAGAGCAGCAGTATAAAGAATAGTAGTAGTAGGTGCACCAGGAGTAGAAGTCCTCTATTGGTAATAGTTGTTGTTGTTGTAACAGTAAGGGCATTAGAGAAGTAGTCGAATAATAGCAAGAGTATAATAGTCGTAGTAGTCGAACGGTAGTAGTAGTAGTAGAGGTAGTAGTAGTACTAGCAGTAGTAGTAGTAGTAGTGGGAGTAATAGTACTAGTAGGAGTAATAGAAGTTGTAGTAGGAGTACTAGTAGTAGCAGTAGTAGTAGTGGGAGTAATAGTAGTAGTAGGAGTAATAGAAGTTGTAGTAGGAGTACTAGTAGTAGCAGCGGAAGAAGAAGGAGGCAGTAGAGCAGTAGCTGCGAAGCTACACACACACACACACAATACACAATAGTATTGTGTCAGCAGTAGCCATAGCCAAAGCAGTTCCAGTTCTGGTAGTATGCGGTTATAATTATGGTAGCCATTGTACGGGGCTACCTGTAGCAAGAATACTCCCGCTAGTGGGTTTTAGTAGTAGGAATGGTTTACCTCTCGAAGCGTTAACGTTCGTAGCATTTCTAGCTACACTAGTAGTAAACCAGAGCGATACAAACAGTTGTTCGAGGAGAAGAACAGTAGAAAATTTGGTAGCTATGGGAGTCGCAGGGGTTTCCACGAAATACGTAGTATAGAAGAGTAGCAAGTGTGTCGAGGCACATGAGTGGAGCGCGGGGAGGAGAAGAATTCGTACTGATCACAGAAGCATTCTTCTGACCGGAAGAGGATGGACGCTGCTGAGCCCTACGCAACGAAATTCAAACGCTTGCAAGAGCAGCAAAGGGAGCAGCAGGGAAAAAGCAACAGATATTGTTGCGGCTCTGCGTAACATTCGTAGATCTCCCTAGGAGTGCAGTGAAGAATGAACACCGCCAACCGAAGGAGTAAAGAAACAGGAAAAGGATACGTTAGGAAGGACGTAGAGAGGGCTCGAGACTTCGTTTTTGCAAAGGATGACGTCGATTAAAACGGTGCACGAGGTCTATTGCGGTAGTGACGGTAATTTTCAGCCAGGGATCCGCACGCATCGGCGTCTGGCTTCCTCAGCAAGTGTAGGGTGGATCTGCACCTTTATATTCATGGACAAGTACCCACACATGTATATATATGTGTACTACACGTACAGATATGTGGAAATATGTAACTATGCGTACATTTCTACAACAACTTACACATTCAGAAGTGCACAGCGGGACGTACAGGTGATGCATCGTGGGGCGCCAACGCACGGCACAAATGTGTCCACAAGGAGTTTAGTGAGGATGATACTCACTGTTATGGTACTGCAAGTGGTTCTGACTATCTCGATATAGAGAGACAATTACTGACGAACTGGAGAGCCGCCCTCTTATAAGATCCCACATTTTCTCGGATTTGTCCCGCTGCATCTATCTTCGTACACTACCTTGCTTGCTGGAAAGAGGAAGTGTACTTGCGTTGTAGCTCCTAATTGAGATATTCACCTGCGCAACACAAGGCGGGGAACTCCTGCTGGGGAATCGGCGTACAGGGGATGACAGGGTCGCACGCTGCAGCGGTTGAAGGTGGAACAGTATGTCAATTGTTCCAAAGGGGGGAAAAAACCAGTTTCCACCGTGTCAGAAAAAGAGGGAAAGGGAAGATATCTGAGCGACGAGACTGACCGCTGGCACCGTCTTCATGCAAGCAAGACAAACACACACTCAAACGTGCGCACACATGCACGTGGAGGGCGGGAGGATAGGCGGGTGAAGAGGTTTAATATACTTATATATATACATATATATTGATACATACATACATAGAGATATTTTCACTTATCAACTCACGTATACAGAGCGGACGACAATACTTCTTTTCTATATGAGTGTGTGCTGAAACATACCCCTCCATAGAGCCCGTGGTGAAGTTAGTCCGACCCCGAACACGCAACAAACGGTGTCACCGGTTGTCGTGTGGCAGAATCTCATCAACGCAGAGTGGAGTCGAGAGTGGTTTCCAAAAATTCTGCAAAACAGTCTGCGCGAGAAGCCACTTCGCTTCCATTTAGGGGGTCGCAATTAACGTAAACAGTGAAAACGAAACCTTATGCTCTTCGTGCCAATCGGAAAGAAAGTCGGCGCACAGCCCCCCAGCTGGCGATTCTCTGACAAGCTCTCAGATACGACGGCAGAATGTCCTCTATACACGATTCAAGGTATACCTCTAACTGTATACTACTGTGTACAGATCAAGTACAAGCATACCTGCCCTGCGCTCTACACTACGGTGGTCCGAAAATCCTGAAAAGTCCAGGTCAGGAACATTGGAAAGGGATTCTGTAACAACGACAAAAGATATTTGTTCGCTCGCTAGACAAAATATCTGTTGTAGACAAAAGGGCAGCCGCCGGGCTACTTGGAGTGGAGGACGCACTGATCTGTAAGGTGAACCAGGTGACATCTGGGCGGAACCGAAACTGCTAAGAGTCTGAATTGTTCCCATGAAACATCAACAATATTGCGTTTGCCATAGAGGTTACCGCTGAGAATTCTTGCTGGCTGCAGCCCAGTTAATGCGTCAAGAAGACTGCGAAGAAGTCATTTCGTTCCCTAAGGTAGTGTGCAAGGCGACGTATTCGCAGGTTTCGTAAAGAAGGGTCCGTACGGCGGTACTGCGCGAGTTCAAGAGTTTTTACGTGATAGTTTCGGTTCACGGTATATGTCTGAAGTGGTGTTAGGAATGATTGATTGAAGTTTTTCTGTGACATGAAACTATATAAAGCAGAAGTTAGCTCCACTAACTATAGTATCGGTGCTCGGTATGTCAGAAGTGGTGTTAGGAATGATTGATCTGAAGTTTCTCTGTGAAGTGAAACTACGTAGTGCGGAAGTTAGCTCCAGTACCACGCACACATACTGCTTGAGTGCACTTTGAGGATATGAGTTCATTTTATGAAAAGATGCGATGTACACTTGCATATATATATATCTATATATATATGTAAATATATATACGTATGTGTGTATACAAACATATATATGTGAGTACTGCAGCTCTACACACGTCCTTGTCGTCAGTGTATACCCTGAACCATCTCGACTGGATGCAAGCGTGTGGATCTATGTACTTAGTAGCTATCGTGAGCCGTGGACACACATGGGTGCTAGGTACGCAGCTACGGCGACATGCATCGTATATATAGTCTTTATTGAAGCACTCAAGTACTTATTTTCTTTAGACCTGCCAGCGTGTATTTCGCAGGGCTCCCACTCGTAGTCTGTGCTGTCGTACACTCGATACGTGTGTGAGGTAGCCAACTTTTTTCCTCTCACGGGAAACTGAGCGGGATTCCACTCACTCTAAAACTACTTTCCTGTGCCCTACCACGCAGGACTCACTTTTCTCGTTGGATGCATCACAACCGGCGTTCTTCTTCGATTTAATGCTAAGTCTGCAGTACAAAATAGGATTTTTGGCCTTCAGGCAGAGAAAACTTTTTATGCTCATCAGCCACTACTCTGTTCATCGTTGTAAAACATCAAACAAGCCTCTCATTAGAGAAATGCGCGAACTGCCTCAGATAGGAAGACAACGAAAACGCTCACATTCTCTTCCCTTGTTCATAAAACTGCCATAAACTTCACCACTTAAACCGTTGACATTACGTGTCGGACAATCGCGTGCAGAACGTAAGATACTGCTGTTGCTATTCTACTCGAATTCACAATATACAATCCACTCTTGTGCGCTGGAGTATGGAGATATAGAAGCCGTACTACCGTACTCTTCGCAGTTGCCAGCAGAAATACATCGTCGCTGTGGTGATGTTCGAGAGCAGCTGCAACTAAGTTGGAGTTCAAAAAACATGTCATCCATCTTTGTACATCTCCTGTGAAGATACGAACGATACATGCTTCTCTGTGGACTTGTGTGCTTGTAGACTGGTGGAGCAGTTTCGTCACCTTTTCAGCAAATGCTTATCTGGTTCATGTAACTCCTAAAATTGTTTGTTCACTCCTTAGTAGCGGGTTGTGCAGTAGGAAAGCTAGCTCCTCTTGCGCCGGCGCAGAACGCCTCTTAGTCGAAGACTCTCAGTGCGCTGGAGTGATACCCCATTGTCTGAAGATTTGGAGGACCTCCACGTGTATGGAGGTAGCTAAAAAGTTGACGTTGCGCGCTGGTATGTCGCCGGTGTAAAAGCGCATTCGCACTTGGAGCCTCTGTTCCCAACAAGTAGTACGTTATTTTCGTCGCTCCCCATCCGTGTCTCAAGGGGGGGGGGGGGGTGGGCAAACTGCTTATGTAACGTAGGCAACTTTATCTAAATCTGCGCAGTTCTCGCACTCTCTGGACGCACGAGGCTTGCCGTACCTCATCACTAATACCAGCGCAGTTGTTGAGGAGTCCTGAGGCGCCTGGTGCGGGCTTCCATGGACTATGCCCTTAGAGAACCTGCACCGCCGTTGCGACCGTCGTAATCTGTTGCAATGCACTGTCCACTTCTGAGCGATGACATCATTACGGAAAGCGCGACAAATGTTCAGTTGATATTACTAGCGTCTGTAAAAATCAGTCACGCGGCCTTCAGGCCTCTATGTGAAAAGATGAGCTTGCGCTCGCACAACTTACCCGAATACAGCGAGACAACGCTGACAGCAGCTCTAAAATATACGTTTTGACGAACCGCAATGACCGGGGGCAAATTCATTGCTGTCAACGTAAACGACATATGCAAGGTATGGATCGTCACTACATTCGTAACAGAAGGTGAACAAAATAGAATTTTGCAGCAAGTCGCAACATCTGTACGGATATTCTAAGCTACGTATGATGTAGACGGTGCTGTTAAAGATTTTTCCGTGAACCCAACGGAACACTACGAAGGTTTAGAGGGCACCGCCCCGACTGAAAGTTCTTTTATTCAGTGGATCACGTCGATTCAGCAGCACACGAACGAACCAGTGCAGTTGTCAGTGCAATATACGCAGAAATCGGCACCTCTTCAGATATTTGTGGAACAGACGGTACAACTACGTAGAGGCTCGATTTCTTTCGCAGGAGAAATGCTCATACAACGTACAGACACAGAGCTCAACAAATACGTGTTCCTGAAGAAGGACTGCATTCCAGCTTGTACGATCGAGCATCAGGTCCTCCCATCCGTACTGTCAAACGACAAGAATGATGAGAATTCTTCCACTTGCCGCCACGCATAGGCACGTGGGCGCGCGCAATCATCGTCCTGACGGGTCTCACTGGTAAAGCGCTTCAAACGCACACTGCCACGTGTGCTGCATTAATGTGTGTCGTACTCAGAGCATAGATACTAGAACTGGCCTGTAATCAGCTGTACCAAAAAGAAAAAGCTGGCGTAGACACGCAGAACCGTCCGATAGTCTGGAGAAACACAGGGCACAGCGAACTTGAAATCACTCTCACACTGGGTCAATAGCGCAGACAACAGATGCGTGACCAGTCAGTTGTTCATGATTTTTGATGTGACAGAGAATCGTTTACTTTACGGCATCCAGTTACCTTTTTTCTTTCCAAAGGACCACCCGGCCTGTGGTCCTTTCCGAACGCTCGGTACACTTATCATTTGCTACCCTCTTTTAAGTTTCCCTCATTCCCCGCTTAACGGAGTGCGTCAGTTCAAAAATTAATTATATCTGTATCCTTATCTGCGGAGCTCCCGCGACGGAGGAAACCGCTCCACTGTATTATGCCTTCCTCGAGGTGTTCACGTAAGACGACATATGTTAGGTTGAACACTAGGTGAGGAGTAACCCTCACTGTTTCAGTCTACTCATTTCGAAGATTTACGGTAAGAACCGGTAGGAGACTTGCACTATCGGCGATGACGGATCACTGCACACCGTTGAAGAGGAGCTGCATGCCTGAGGACGCGTCTCTAAGGGAAGGGTATTTCATTAAGGACTACTCTCTATATTGAACTGTGTATGCAGAACATTACACTCCGTAGGTTCGCTGGGAGAATGAAACGGAGCATGGAAATGTTTTTGGCCGAAGTTCCGGCGTGGTGCAGAACTCGGAGGTTTCATTTTCTTGTTCATCCACTTGCGGCACGGATCAGTCAGTATATGTATCACGAAACCCATTAGGAGTAGCTAGCTTACCGGTGAAGCGCGTCGTTCGGACGTCGTCCTCCTTCTGGATTAAATCAGGAAGGTTTTTACGTAGTAATCTGCTTCAGAGTGTTCTCTTGTGCTTCCGCGTTCGACTTCCGTCCTATCGGCTTTTCGAACACAATCCCCGTGAACTGTTGACTGCCTACAACAGGAGCGCACCCAGTTCACATGTGCTGAACAGCTGATATTGAAGCTTTTTCCTTGGTTTCGGTTGCCGCTTCTAACCAATACTTGTTCCAAGACCTGATTTCTCGACGACTCTCTCCTCCAAAATTTCGTGCGGAGTTTTCTTTCTGCAATCTCACTTCTTCCAAATACCTAAGAGGTTGGCCCGCTTCTCAAGGAGTACGCTTTCTTGTGTCACCACTCCCTATTTTCACCATGCCAGTCGCTGAGGCGCGCATTCGCGCGGCTTTCCTCACTTTTGACCGCGATGGAGATGGGGAGCTCAGCGTTCCGGATGCTCTGTGTGCGATTAGAGCGTGTGGTGTGTTAGCGGACGATAAGGAAGTCGAGCGGCTTCCAGATCATCTCACACACGCGCAATTTGCAGAATGGATGAAGCAGCGCACGGCTTCTTATGACGCTGAAGGAGAACTGATCAAGCTCTTTAAAGTCTTCGATCGCAGTAATACTGGCTCAATCGATGCTGAAGAGCTCCGCCAAGTCATGAAAACATTATCATCCCTGCTTAACGAACAAGATATCAATCAGGTTATTCAAGAAGCCGATCCTGGAAACACAGGGAAAATAAATTACGAAAATTTCATACGGAATATGTTGTCGAGCTAAAGTGCAGTTGGCGTCTGCTGCAGTTTACTAAGAGTGAATTTTCGTGAGAATTAGTTTACGTGAATACTGCACACAGACAAGGTGGCAAGGATTTTTATGGAGAGGAGGGAAGAAGATACTTACAGAAAGCATTTCCGCACACCAAAAAGGTGAAAAGTATGTGACATTTATGTGGACATTGTGGAGAACAGCGTTGCGGACTCAGTCGTTCACCTTGTATCCGGCGATGTATACGTGTGCTTCGCTCAAACCAGTGTACTGTTATGGACTCACGAAACGCGGGCACGCACAGGCGTAAACGTGTGCTCGCACACATATAAAGCGTGTGTGTCCGCACGGCTGTATACTTGGTTTCACTCTGTGAGTGTCTGTTCTATATGTATGTAATGTTGGTGGAGCAGTACCCGCCCGCAGTTTCCCTATCGTCCGAATCGCTACCAGCATCTTTCTTTCCACACGTCAAGCAAGCCCAGCTCATACGAAGTAGAGAAGGCCAGTGTGTTTAGTATGGAAATCTAGTTTTCTTGTTCGTGTAAAACGTAGACGTGGTACGTTTCTGTCGGTGGGAACTGCTTCTTGGTAGAGTGGGAAGTTAGTTCTTAGATCCATTTGGCATTACACTTCAAAGAGATTATGGGCCAGTGTTATCCATGCATCACTGTACGTTTGACCCATGATGCAAGCGTCTTCAGCACTGTAGGAACTATGCTAAGAAGCAATCCTTCACCGCTGCTTAACAGGGAAATGTCGGGAAGGAAAGCCAACTTGTCTTTCGACGAGGCCGACCGAGTAACCGCCGAAATTCTACGTCGGAAGGCCTTCTGTCGAATTGTCAAGCTTTACATACCTCGGTCAAATTTCACAAGCTGTTACCGAGCTGTTTGCTGTCCCATCAAGTGGCTGCTCTGCAGTGCTGTTCACCGGTTGCCAGAACATACCTGCGCGCTGAGCGTACGAAGTGAAAGGGAACCGGGATTTTGGAGGGTTTCTGCTGAGAAATGAAAATGGATTCACAAGCCACGTGGATTTCCCTCTCACTCATAAACACTGGTGGAAGATACGTGTTACGTGTACTACTCAGAGCAGCGGGTTCCACGCGAAGACATTCTTTTGTTGAGCAGTGTACGTGCTAAGTAACTTTGTTTCTGTATAGTGCTCTCCTCCCCTCATCAAGGAGCCGAGCACGCTGTGCAGTAAGAAGCGTTTTCAGCTGGTGCATGTTTAAGGTCACTTGCTATCTACGAGTTCAGCCACAATGGCTTCCCGCCTCGTATAATGGTGAGGGCAGAATCTGCGTACGTGAGAGCTGAAGGACAGTTGTACGACTGTTGCAGCTTGAATGACATTATTAAGATATTCTCTTCACGCGTAGAGGAAAGCTCTTTTTCTGATGATGCTATTTTCTCGGCGACCACTTTGCAGCTACGCGGTGGACAAGTATATGAAGAACCATATAGCCATATACATATAGATACATATAGACACATAACGTATACCTACAGGTCCCTCCTGAATATTCGTGGCTTTTAAGGCATTGTGTCTGCAGTCAAGCTACTTTTATTAGTGAGAAGCCCATTACAGCCGGCCAAGAGCAGCACCATGTAGCACGCGCGTACTTACGCACGTGCTTACACGTATGCGGCTACACCCAGTTTAGATAAGTCTTTACATATATATATATATATATTTGTATATATGTTTTTTGTACACACACGAAGCTCCAAGTAAACGTGTAGATTAGGCGCGTCAGTTTCCAAAAGTTTTTCAGGCAGTACGCTCTCGGCAAGTGACGGCGTTCGCCTGTGTCTAACCTCTGCTGTTGTGTTTCTCCTGTATACGTACGTGTATTTTACGTGTATAGTTAACGCGTGTGGATCCACTCAACTAGCGTGGCTTCGAGGACGCCATGCCGTAAACGTCTGTTTCCACGTGGATAGGAATATAGCGAAATTGTCAGCCCATGCGGTCTCGTCTACACTGTGTACGGAAAAACTGGGGTCCGCCGCATCATGTCGAAAAGCAAACAAGGTCTGTAATGCATACGACCATAGACTTGTATACACATTGGCGAACAAACTCGCATGAATATGTATCCTTTGTAAATGAAGATAGCGGAGGCAGAAAGGCACGTAAGAGCCTGCTTCGCAGGTCGATGCGAGCAACAACTGCGTATATCTCACCGCACTCCTAAGATTCTCCAAAACGAGATATGTTTCATTTGGCGTTTACGAACACTTTTACCTTTCCACGTTTCGACTTACATAATCTTTGATGCGAAGAGCTACACATATACGTATCTGCAAATATGATTGTAACATATACCTTGTACATACATTCATTCACGTTGATACCAGTAGGTACCTGTGATCTAGCTGCAGCGTCAAGCCGCGAAAAGGTGGAGCGTTGAGCAGGTTAGTGAACTACGCAACTGTCTATGTGCCGGCACACCATTCCTGTCTCCTCGCAGAGAGATTCAACACCATTTGCCACTGCAGATGTGTGTACGTGCGCGTGCGCACCCGGCGACGCCACGGTAGAAAAGGGCTTTATCTTCGCTGAGTGCCTACACAAGTCTTGACTGCTTCTTCTCCAGGTGTACACAGTACACATACATATATATATGTATATAAACGTGGGAAGAAAGATGTATGTGCTCCTGTTTACACGAGCAAGAATGCGCGCGGACGCTCCAAGGGAAAGACAGCTTACTCGAGCGTCACACGAAGCGAATTCAGGCTTGCGGCACCGCCCCCTCTACTCCGCAGGGACACAACAGCTGTTGAGTTGCCTTTACCTCAAAGCAGTTTGTACACATTCCGATCCTGGACCTGCCAGTGTATACAGCGAAACCGTCACCACCTGCATTCTCGTGCGCGCGAAACGAGTCGCTCGCTATCCGTCGTCTGGCAGCAAGACGCGTGCCCACTTCAAGAGGATAGATCGAATGCGTATTCAGTATTAGATTTTCCTTCCAGGCCACAGCAGGTCCGTACTGACCCAGAAGCGTCCGCATGCCCACACGTATTTTCCATTATGTATCACACACAAGCCTAGACAAACACGTCCGCAGGTACGCACACGGGTAGACACTTCCTCCCACCTGCCCATTCATCTACCTGCACGTGTGGTATTCGTTACCCTTTGTCCGCAGCATTGGTGTCGACACATGTATATGCGTATGTACTTCTATTTCACTAAGAATGTAGACTCTTACGTGTATATATATATACATATATATATATATATATATTTGTGTCTGTGAGTCTTTGTACTTCCATGTAGAATGGATATATGGGGCACAACTGAGCCCAGTGCCACAATGTCCTTTTCCACAGCGAAGGGTGTGCGTGCGATAGGCCGGCACATGCACACCTCTCACCTGGTTGTATGGTAAATATGTTAATACGCTTTGTGCACCGCTTTCTGCGGACGCTAAAATCCACTTTCGCGCACGTGTCCTTGGGCAACCTCATGCTGTCTCTGCCCACTGTCAAGTTCGTCAGTGAAATGGTATGTCTGCTCGTCGCTCTGTTCCACCGGTGTCTGTACACCGGGAAAATGCGTTTCCACGTGTACGCGTGCAAATATACGATGTTTGTTACGGCTGAACTTCCAGACGTACGACACATGCAACAGTCTGAAAGGGGCACCTGTTTCATCGTAAGTCGGGAAAATGCGGGGTGCCAAAAATTTTTTCTCTTCCTCTCCTTCCGTCAACCGAAACACGTCGCATTCTCTACCGGTTCCAACCGAAACGTTTCTCTCCTTTGGTAACTCAAGGCAGGCACGTGAGGTATGCTTACTCACTGTCTGTACGCCTACATCAGAAAACTACACTTGCCACCCTACGCACGGGCTGCGCAAATACTTGTGCGGTGTCTGTACACAAGGAAACCCAGCGCTTGACGTGCGTCCACGAAGATTTGTCCGAACATTCAACTCTTCCTGAGTACATCCGTATCCATAAATTGAACACATATCCGTATCCATACATTCAACCGACTTGTATCCGTAAATTTAACGGTTGACTTTTTCAACACGTGTAGTAGCGCTATCTTTACAGACCGGGTGAACGCACGCATTCCTACTTTTCAGATTTCACCAATTAAGTCAAAAGGATCGAGAGGCGGGAAATCTCCCACTTCGACTTCTTCCATCAACGCGAACTCGCCGTATCTATCTCCGTTGCAGTCGAAGAGCTTTACACCCTTCTGACCGGGCTTTGACTTCTGCTGCTGCTGATTTCCTTTCGAGACAGAGAACTGATTACTACTACCATTTGCTCTTGACCTTGATGCCGCAGCAAAAAAGTCGCATCCGTCCGTGCTGCCCAGTGGCTCGTCTAGGGCTATTCCTACAGCACCACGAGAAACTCCGCACGTCCATACACATATACACATTCACATAGATGTATATATATATATATATATACACACACACATACACACCCACAACCACACACGTGTAGGTCTGTACGCGTGCGGCACTTTAGATGAAACTGGAGAACACGGCATGTGCAGAAGCAGTGTATCAGAGCTGCTGCCGTCGAGTCAGTGTGTCTTTATGCGTGTATACACATCTTTTCCGTACTTACAGGCTTACATGTGTAATATGTATATTTATAAAGATACAAAGTATATAAGTGCTGGCGAATGTAAGCATGCATATATTGACGAAGTTTACAAGCGTATGTGTAGGAAACGAAGACGTTGTCATTCCTGTACGTATACAAATATGTATACACAGGTATATGAGCGGCATATACGCGTATATAATCATTCACTTTCCAGGTGTATATACCGACAGATGTGTGTACTGTATCGATTCGCTATGCGAAGTACGTATGTGTGGATATACGTATACCTCTCCTTTTCGTCATTCGCAGCAGCTGCGGGCGATAAAGAAAAAAAGACAACACGCAAGACGAATAGCAGCAGCACCACCAGCAGCAGCCGGACGCCAAAACCCGCGCCGAAAAAAAGCAGCAACAGCAGTAACATACACCCCCTGCCCCCCCCACCCTCCACACACACATATACAGCTTCTCCGTGTCCACATAGAGGTAGGAGAACCTGCTCGGGACAGCGAGCACCTTTTGTTAGTACGTCTGTGTATATACGTGTCTACACGTACAACATACAGGAGAAGCAGCAGCAACAGCTACGTTTTCGCAGAAGAGGTGATAACACCTGTACGTGTGGGCTGCACTTCCACGTGTGTAGACGAAGACATACGCTTCTACGATCACCTGTAGAAGAATACGACACTTCAGATACAAAGACACACACTGTTGCTGCTGCTGCTGCTTTTGTTACTGCAGCCCACTTTAAGGTCGTTGGTGCTGGTGCAGCCGTCTCTGCTAGTGGTTATGTGACTCAGCGGCCCACAGGTGTCCTGCGTAGTAGCTGCAGCAGTTGCTGCCCCCGCCTATCGCTGTTTGCAGTAGTAGCACCTTGCGATGGAGAAGAGACGTGCACCCGGCCGTCACGTGTGTGTGTTATCTACTGATATGGGCGCTAATGATGGCACTGGCGGCCAACCGCTGCTGCCGCAGGTGGCCGCGCACACGTTACTGCTGCTGCTATTGCTAGGACACCTCTGGAGCTCCAGCCTCTCCATTAGTATGTCCACACGTGTTAGCAGGTGTACAGCAGCTTTTTTCGTGTTGTGCGTGCCGTCGTGGATTTGCATGTACCATCCACACATATATACGCGCCTCCACCTGAACCTCCTTTCTGTGAGCGCACGCAGACACACACGCGGCTCTCCGTCCCCGGTGTTACAAATTGTGTTTCTGAATGCTTCTTCCTCACCAATCCAGATTTCCTCCGGCGGCTTCGACGGCCGTGGGCCAACGTACGCCACGTTCCCTCTTCGATCCCCTACCAGCTGCCACGCCAAAAACAACAAGAAAGTCGCTCAAGACAGTCTACACGACTCACAAAACACAAGCTGAAAAAAAGAAGATGAATCTACACACACACACACACATATACACAGAGTTCTATATACACACATGGAGAGCGGCGTACATATTCCACAAGCACACAGGCAACACATAGAGAGGCATATATCCACCCTCTCCAAGTTTGTCTACGTGTAAGTACTCCGGCCGCTGAATCTCTCTAAATATACGTGTGTGTTAGTATATACGTGCACACGTCCTTTTGGGTGACATCCATATAAGAGGGCAGTTTCACATATACGTGAATGCATGCGTTGTAGCTGTCTATCGATCTCTCCTCTCTTTTCTTTTTGTCGCTCTCTCCCTAGATGTGTGGCAGGGCACCTCACTTCTAGAGATGATACAGACACCCGTATAATATATACGGGTGCGTACTGGCCATGTGTGTTTCTGTATGCTCCATACGCACACATCAGCTACACACACGTTGAACGCATATATGCTAATATGAATCCAACGCTACATATACATATACATACACCGAAAACATATCGGCGTAGAGAAAACTCTGCGTATCTCTGTGTAAGCGACGCAGATACATACATGTTTATGTATGTGCATATATATATGTACATCTTCCTGTAAGGTAAACGCGTAAAGACTTCACATACATATACATACGTATGTACGTATAGCTTCCTGTAAAATCTACGCCGAATAACTTGATAAGCATATACATAGACTATCTCTACGAAGTGTCACTCCTCCACGAAGAAGTCACGTTTCATAGCCATCGGGAACACGTCTTCTGTAGAGATTCCACTCATGCGGATGTAATACATACGCATTTTCGTATCAACATGGACACACAAATACGCGTCCTGTACGTATATACGTATATATATATATATATATACATCGGTATGTAGAAACCAGGTAGAGAATGATACGCGTAATACTTCAGAAGGAGGAGCTAGCTTGTGGAGTTTTTGTGTACATACAGCCAGCCACCCTACGACTGCTGCTCTGCTTTGCTTTTCTCTTTTTGTCCCTTTCTTCCGGTTCATCCACATAAACTTCTCTTCACATGACACACAGGAGCCCGTGCTACGTACACGGCAGCGAACGCCCATCGGGTACTTGTTTTTTGCTTCTGTGAGCCTCGTTGCAGCAACAGCAGCAGCGGTCTCCGCTGCTTCCTTTTTGTCTTCTTCACAGCCGTTCAGGCCTGCTGCCTCAGCCGCGCCTTCTTCTTGGTGCTGCTTCCCCTCGGACTCCACTGCAGACTGCTGCTGCCCCCCGTCCCCCTGCCGTCGCCCGCTTTCTAGCTGCCGCCCGCCTGCCTGTTGCTGCTCCTGCGGCTGCTGCTGCTGCTGGAGCTTCAATTTCTCCTGGTGTTGCCGCAGGTGCTGCAGAAACTTGCGCACGGTGCCTTGACGCTGATCATACGCTTCGTCCGGCATCACGTATTTGCCTGACGAGCCGCTACCTTCTGCTGCTCCGACAGGGCCCACAGCAGCAGCGAAGTCCTCCCCTGCTGCTTCCGCCTGATACTCGACGAACAGCGTGCAGCCGTCGACGCAGCCGTATTCTCTGTGTGTGTCAACACGCACATGTACGAAAGGCTCACGCGAATTTGGAAAAATTAAGAAAGATGTTGTCGATTAGATACAGCAAAATTTGTAATCTTTTCCCATCCACATACATATGTATGTGTACCGAAGCACGTATGTATATGCGTGTACACGCAGAATGTATAGACATATATCTGTACATTTACTTGTATATATATAGATATGGGATCGTCAGTACCGGCTGAAATAGAGACGTATGTAGATAAGACACATATATAGACACCTAGCTCGAGTATGCGCTGCAGTCGACAGAAGACGGAAAAGGAGGACACCGTCGCCTACCCATACATGCGGGACCGACGTATTCATGTCCGCCCATGATGACGGACGTGGATCCGTATGTAAGACGCATGCACGAATACTCCCGTATATACGGCTGTACAGAGTAAATAGTCGGCTACACAGATATGTTGGACTGTCGCTGACGCGGGGGACGAAAGAGAAGAACAGAACACACACGGGGGCCCGGTGACCCGAACGAAGAGCAGCAAAAGAAGTCGCATCTTTCCAAGTCCTTCGACGCTTTCCTCCAGGAAGCGACACCGGATGGTGCATACAAAGAGAAGAGAGAGGAACCCGATCCCCGGGCAGCCGGCCCAGGCACGTGGAAGCAGCCGTGCAGTAGTCGTTTACACGCAATTAACGCGGAGGACAGCAGGAGAATAAAGTCCTGGACACGCGATGGGTGCAGCCTGACGCGGTGTATGGACAGCGCAACTTTCATCTCCTTCCTGTGAAGAGTGTACGTACACTCCAACCACCGTCCGCACACACACACGAGGGAGGCATCCCACACACATCTCCTGCAGGCCGTATATAGAGTGCACGTGCACCTCAGCAGACGCTTTGCAGTCCGCTGTCCACTGCTAGCTGCTGCCTCTGTTTTCCTTCACGACCTTCCTAAGGACGGGAACAGAGACTACCATACGCCTGCGTACAAGCGTGCATAGGCGTATAAACATTCCTGTACGTCTGTTCTACATGTACGGATATATATACACACTAGTGTAGACACAGCGTACTACTGCCCACCCAGCCACCCATGCATTTTCTCTCTATCACACGCAACGAAACGTACGAGTTAACTATCCTAGAAATAGGCAAGCGTATGCCACGTGTATACGGTAGGATATATACACAAACGAATGTCACGTATATATGGTTGAATATATACAAGCAGACGTCCCACATGAACGGTAGACTATATATACAAGCAGATGCCACATATAAATGGTAGGATATATGTCACATATAAATGGTAGGATATATATGCAAGCAGACGGTCACATATGGTAGGATATATGTACGAGCAGGTGTCACATATATATGGTACGCTATACATATATATATATATACAGATGTCACCTATGTGTGGCTGGCGGTGAGAAGTGAAGAAGCCAGGCGCTGGTGCTGGCGAGGTGGATTCTCACAAAACTTCGACTTTTGTTGGTCCCGTAAACTGCTGCGACCTTCTGCCGTGTACACAGAACTCCAGCGTCTCCGCCACCGAATGGCCAAGCACACACAACAATATACGCACCTGCAAAACAAGAACTGCTCCTGTTGTTGCTGCTATTGCTGCTGCTATTGCTGCTGCTACTGCTGCTGCTGTCGCTGCTGCTACTGCTGCTGCTGTCGGTGCTGCTGTTGCTGATACTGTTGCTGCTGCTGGTGCTGTTGCGGCCGCTGCGGCAGTGCTCGGCCTCGTGTGGCTGCCGGCGTGTTGCTGCTGAACCACCAGTTGCTGCCCTCGTGCACCTCCTATCTGTTGTTCTTCGTTCGTTTCCTCGCACACACGTGCAGCTGCGATGTATGCCACGACCACACGGATACCCCAAACATCCGTGCGTCTGTGTACAGATGTGTACGTCCATGTATGTACGTACACGCATCCAGATCCACACACACATATACACATATATACATACACATATGCATGTTCCACAGTCATATGGCACATACATATGCATACATATATACGCATTTTCGAGCGTTACATGGTACGCTTGTACGTGTGTGTACTGATATATACGTATGGATGTATCTATCGATAAACATACGTGTGTATGTATTTTCGAGCGCCGTATCATCTGTATGTATATACATTCAATTCAATGTGCGTATGCATATACACATATATATATATGGATATATATAAATGCGTGCATATATACATACACGTATGTATATATGTATGTGTAAAATGTGTATATATATGTGCACTTTTGAGCACTTGTATTACCGGAGTGTTTTTGAGTCGTTACTGAGGAATGTTCCCGGGCAGTCGGAAGAGGAGAAGCGGAGATACACACGCAGGGCGCCTGCAGCAGAAGATAAACCCGTGTGTCTGCATATTTTTTCCTTCGCCTCTGCAACGGAGAGGGACAAAGGGAAGACGATCTCTGCCCATCTCCTTCGAATATTTGAGAGCGCGATGTCTAAGCGTACGTATCCTCCCGCTTCAGCCTGTGACAGCAGCAACCTCTGCTGCGCCCCCCCCCCTGCCTCTGCTCCTGCGCTTCCCCAGGGAGCGAGCTTCATGCTGCTGCTGCTGAAGAAGAAGAAGCAACACACGCAACAGCACACAGCAGCGGCAGAGCCGCGGCGGACAAGGGACAGACGAAAATAAAACGCGGAAAGGTGGGAGAGGAACGTCTCTGCAGCAGCAGCAGCGGCAGCAGCGCAGCAGCAGAGTTTCGACACACAACGAGGAGGCGGAGGAGCATAACGAGGAGGAAGACGGCTCCAAAAATCCATATGCACAGAGGCATATACACACGCACATACAAGCAAAGTAGTACTGAGAATGTAGAGAGAAAGACGCGCGTGGTGAAGACGACGGCCAGTTGAGGAAGAAGCGGCAGCTGCAGGGCTCGAGGAGGGCAGAGAAACAACACGCGTTCCACAGAAACACCAACAGCAACTGGTGGCAGTCAGGCCCACAAAACTTCGTCGGTAATGACTCCCTACTTTGTTGTAGTCGTAGTAGTAGTAGGAATACTACTACAACGCCAGGGAGCAGCAGAAGGAGTTCCACAGAGACAGCAAACCTGCTCCTCAGCGGGTAGCAGCCGCCCTCACAAACCTTCGTGGGTCAGTACAATTCGTAGTAGTAGTAGTAGTAATAGTGGTACACCTGCAGCCTCAACGCCACGGAGCAGTGGAGTCATACTGCTAGGAGTCGCCGTGGTAGTCGTAGCAATAGTTGTAGGAGCAGCAGCAGCACACTCCTACTAAATCCATATGAAGATAGCGCAGAGAAATGAGGAGAGTCGTACCAGCCCTGCAGCTTTCTTGTGTTTGTTGCAGGAGCAGTAGCAGGTGAAGGAGCAGCAGGAGTGGGAGGACGACTCCTTCTGCTACTCGTGGACAACAGCGCGCAACAGCAGCAGGCGTTCCTGTAGTGACAGCAGGACTCGCCGTGGTAGCGTAGTGCCTGGGCGGGAAGCGCAGATTTTTATCATCGAAGCAGTGGAAGTAGACCGGAAGGGAGAGACAGCGGCGGCGCATGCACAGCTTCTGCGTCTCTCTCTGTCCTGGTAGTCGGAGGAGGAGCAACCGGACTCTACCCACTGTCACTGGTGTTCGCAGCAGGAAAAGTAGGACACAGCCCAGACATGCGCGGCGACAGCACTGCTGCAAGTCTGGTGCGTACGAATAACGCGCGGGTGGCCCCAGCAGACACGGAGAAAAACGGGCAGCTAAAGAGGAGAAGTCACAGCAGCAGTAGTAGTGGCGCTGCAGTAGTAGTGGCAGGTAGGACGTAGGGGAAGTGCAGACGTAGTAGTGCGAGTAGCTACATGCAGCAATGTGAGGAGAATATTAGAAAAATAGAGGGACGGCAGCAGTAGTAGTAGTAGCGGCTGTGATAATAGTACGAATAAGTAGTACGTACGAACTGGCAGACGTGGATGTGGGAGAAAGTAGTATAGTAGTAGTAGTAGTAGCAACAGTAGGAGAAATAGTCGTACTAGTAGCAGTAGTAGTGGTAGAAGTACGTAGGAAGTGGTAGACGTAGGAGTGGGGGTCAGTAGGGGTCGTCGTCGTCGTAGTAGTAGTAGTATTGTAGTAGTAGTACGGCAGTAGTAGGAGAAGTGGAAGGATGTGGAATAGTAGCAGCGACGATATTCGCGCACGAGAGAAGAGTCTTCTTGGAGGACATGAACTGCCCCTTTTTTCTCTCTGACCTGCGGCAACTGAGAGCGAAACGACCCTTCCGGGTGTACATACACTCGCCGTTTTTCGTCGGCGTCTGTCTTCTTTTCCCGTCCGCAACCTACGCGCCCCCTCCTCCTCCTCCGCCACTGCTCTTGTTCGTTTTCTTGCAGAGCTTCTCCTTCCCTCGGCCTCTTCTTCTTCTCTTCCAAGCTTCTTCTTTTCTCGCCGTCCTGTTCTTGCCCTTCTTTTCTTCTGGGTCGCTTCTCACACACCAGGTGGTTCGTTCCTCCACGGCGTTCCCCCTGTTTCACCCCCGCCTTCCCTCGCTTCGCGCATTAGCTGCTGCCGCTGCTGCTGGCCTGCTCTCTCCTCCGCGGGTGCGCTGCTGCTGCAGGTGCTTCTGCTGCAGCAGTCGCACCGTGTCCCCACGACTCCTCGTGCCGCTGTCCTTGCGCTTCCTGCTGCCGCTGCTGCCCCTGCTGCCCCTGCTGCTCTCGTACCAACGACGGCTCCCTGTCGCTTCTCCTGTTTTGCTTCTTCTCTCCTGCCGCACTAGGACTTTCCTGTTGCTGCTGCTGCCTCTCCTCCTCCTGCGGCGACGACTGCTGCTACTGACGTTACCGCGTCTCCTGCTCCTGCGGCTCGTGCAGCTCAAACTTCTCCTCCTCCTCTGCAATCACGGCCATTACTGCTTCTTCTCTTGCTGCTGCTGCTGCTCCTGCTCGTCGTGCTCGTGACGCTGCAACAGCTGCGCGACTCCGCAGCTCCTGCTGCTGCTTCTGCTCCGCTGCTGCAGCCGCACTCTGCTACTGGTCGAGCAGCTTGGCTGCAACGTGTTGTACCTGGTAGCGCTCAAACGCGCGGGGCCGGAGCGCCAGCAGCAACTGCTCGATCGTCTCGCAGGGGCCTCGGAGCCCAGCGGCTGCTTCGATCAGCGGCGCGTCGTCCGCAGGAGGCTGCTGCCGCAGGACTTCCTCTGCATTCAGCAACTGGTGCAAGCGACACCGCAGCGCCACCCCACAAATACTTCGACCGTACGAAGTGACGTCCATACGTCCAAGCACCCGTTACGCCAGCCTTCATGAAGAAACACTGGGAAACCAAATACGCGTGTCCTCACATATAAGATCCACGCTGCGGTTCCACACAGAAGCGACATCTTATATAAAACGGAGTTTCTCTCTCTCTCTTTCGCTTCATTTCTTTCTCTCGCCCTCTCACACATGCACACGCACGGCTCTGTATGCGGGAGTCTTCCCGTCTCTCTCTGTGAGTGCGCCCCGGCACCCTCTATCTCTCTGTCTCTCGTCTTATACACATCTCTACACATATATATGTAGGCATATATGCATATACATACACATGTGTGTGCATACACATCAATGCCGATGTTAGTCTCTGCGTCTGAAGAACTTGCTGTCCGTGTCTATATTTATCTGCAACGAAAGGCGCACACACACATACATACACATATAACTACACGCATACGGATATATACATATATATTTATACGTGTGACCACGTATTAGACACAGGCAGACACACGTCCCCCCCCCCCCTTCCACGGATAGACACGCGCAGAGAACTGCGCTTCCCGTAGACCGAGACAGAGAAACACAGAGATGCACACACAGACAGCGGGAGAGCCACAGAGAGAAAAAAGAGACAGACTCACACAAAGAGGGGGCAGCGCATTCTCCACCGAAGAAAACACGTCTGCGTAGAGAGGTCGAGAGAAAGGAGAAGAGAGACATACAGAGGGAAAGACTTTTCCGCCCAAACACGTAAGTACGTGCACAGGGACGCAGGGGACTCGGAGATGGAGAAGACGTGCTGCTGTGGTCTTCGTTTCTCGTGTGCTCAGTCTCTTCCTCTCTATGTGAGTGGGTGCGGGAGCGCCACCGCAGGCAGACACGCACTTCTCTACACGTGCGGCTCTACGCGACGTGTGGACAGACTCCTGCAATGGGGACGGCCTCTCCGCTCACTTCGAAAAACGAAGAGGAACTTGCGGTGTGTACACAAGAGATACAGGAGAGAAGGGTGGCCGTGGACGTTGGGCGGAAGGAGCCCAGCACATATGTACTCTCTTTGTAGTGGGAATAACTTCACACAAACTGTGTAAGATACACACCACATACGTACTCACAGCGGTGTCTGTAGAGTCAGTATCTACATATATATATATATATATGCATACATATATACATATATACACTGCGTACAATGCCCACTACACATGGACTCACAGCACTCTGTCTACTGAGTCAATATATATATATATATGGAGACAGAGAGAGAGAGCGTAAGATACGCAGGACACACCTGTTGACCGCAGTGTCTGTAGTGCATGTACACGTGTATATATATATATATATATGTATAAATACGGGAGATCGCGTAAAGCAGACAGAACACACATACTGACAGCAATGTCTGTAAAGTATATATATATATATATTAAATATAAATACGTAAGTGCGTGTACGATATACCGTAGACACGTGCCGACAGCAGTGCCTCTGGTATATATATATATATATATGAATACCTGAGAGAGTGTCAGACATACAGTAGACACGTGCGGACAGTAGTGTGTCTAGTATATATATATATGTATCGGTGAGAAATAGAGAGGAAAGAGACATGTCAGTCGAGGAGAAGGATCAGAGAAGTTCATGTCTCGAGAGACTGAAAGAAGAAACGAGGACTTCTTACCGTATATCCGCAGCGGTCGAAACGAAGCAGAAGCGTCAGCTGGGGCTCGTGAACAAAGCGCATGCGGAAGTGAAGCGCACCAACACCTTCTGCGACAACTTGCTGCGTTCCTCCCCCCCGCGCCTGCAGCAGCAGCTGCTGCTGCGACTTCTCGTCCTTCGGCTGCTGTGCGTCCTGCTGCTGCGTCTTCTTCTTTTCCGTCGGACTTTCCTCCTCCGGCTGTTGCTGCTGCTGGGCGTGCTGCTGCTGCGTTTGCTGCTGCAGCTGCTGTTCTAGCTGCTGTTCAGCTGCAGCAGCAGCAGCCTCTGGCAGGTCTTCGATTAGTACGAAACCGGCGTATTCTCTCTTCACGGCTTCAAGGTCATGTCGCAGCGTCCTCAGAAACTGTACTGCTGCTGCCGGTGCTGCTTCTGCTGCTGACGGAGCAGTTCTTCCTGCGCCAGCTCTGCACGGCGTCGCCCTGTCCGAATCCTCCCCGCTGCTGCTCGATAGACGCATGCTTCAAAAATTGAAAAACAATCCCCTCCCGTGCAACAGCCTCCTGTTGTGTTGCTGCTTCTGTTGTTGCTGCTCTTGTTGTTGCTTTGCTCTTCCTGCTGCTCCGTGGCTCTCCTGCTGCTCCGTGGCTCTCCTGCTGCTTGTCTTTCTGTGCTCTTCTGCTGCTCCGCGGCTCTGCTGCACCCCTCCTACTCACGCGCGGCTCTTACCCACTGCTGTTGTCCTGCAGCAGCACCTGCTGCTGTCTCCCCACACTTTCTGTGTGAGCAGCCGCTGCTCTCTCCCCAAACTTTCTTCCGGTCTGCACGCGCGCCTCCTGCACTCAGAAGGGCCCCTTCTCTTGCTGTTGCTGCTGGGTGGTCGCTGCGCTGCTCGGGCACTGGCTGTTGCAGTAGTTGCGGCTCCTTTCTTCCGGTTGCAGCTGGCCACGATGGGGTACTGCTCCTACCGTCCTGGCTGCAGGAGCTGCTGTCGTCGCTGCTTCGCCTGCTTTCTTTGCTGTCCGCTGTTACGGCGAGTTCTGCTGCTGCTGCTGGCTGCACCTGTTGTCACTGCTGCAGCCTCGCACCAATAGCAGCAGAATGGAAGAGAACTGTCACGCAGCAGCAGCCGCACGGGAGAAACGCGCGTTGCAGACGAAGAACAGTGACATAAAAAGGCAGCAGCAGATGCGCGTAGCTTCCAAGACGGAGGGCGACGCACCTGGGACAGCAGCACCACCCACCAGCAGAGGGAGCAGACGAGAGGCTCAGGGCTTGCAAGATGTAGAAGCAGCAGCAGGAGAATCAAGCAGCAGGCGCAGCCCTTCCACGTACAACGACGTCGTAGTGTGCAGCAGCTGCAGCCTCTGCCTGGCTAGCTGCTGCAGCAGCAGCTTCGGCTGCAGTGGCAGCAGCAGCAGCAGACTGTCTCGCAGCCACCTCTGCTGCAGTGGCTTCCTCATAATCAAGTGCTGCAGCAGCAGCAGCAGCGGTAGCAGCTTCCAGATCTTCTTCTTCAATATCGTCCACTGCTGCTGCTGTTCCTGCTGCTGTTTTTCTTCCTCCTGCTGCTACGGGAGCCGTCGTCTTAACCCGTCGTCTTCGCGTCGCGCTCCGCTGTTCTAACTCGGACTCTCTCTCCTCTGCGTCTTCTTGTGCGTCGTCGTCTTCTGCAGCGGCTGCAGCGCTGCAGCATCCGGCAGCCGCACGCTGGGCGACAGCAGCAGCCGCTGCGGCAGCTTCTGCGGCAGCAACAGCAGCAGCCTCGGCAGCAGCTCCTGCTGCAGCTGCTGCCTCTGTGGCGAGCTGGGCACTCCGCGCAGCAGCAGCAGCAATAGCCTTCGCCTGTCCGACGGCGGTAGACAAGGCGCGGGCTGCGGCAGCAGCAAGCCCTGCTGCGGCTTCTGCCGCTGTTGCTTCGGCTGCCGCTGCAGCACGTGCTGCTGTTGTTGCAGCTTCTGCTGCGAGCGACGCACCGTGAGCAGCTGCCTCTGCTGCCTTCGTAGCGAGCTTTGCCTGCTTCGCAGACTTCTCTGCTGCTGCAGTCGCACGTGCTGCCGTCCCCTCTTCTTCTTCCCTTTCCTCTTCACTCTCTTCTCTTGGTGCATGTCCTGCTTCTCCAGCTTCTGCTGGAAAGGACACGCAGCAGGAGGCCAGACGACTGTCGCTGCTGCGACGCCCGATGCATGCCAGCACCGTATCTGCTGTCCCACTACTCCTACCAGCACCTCCTCTTGCCGCTGCTTCTTCTGCTCCTGCCGTTCCGGCTGCTGGGTCGTCCTGTCCTTCCCCACCAGGCAGCGTCCTGCTACTGCTGCTCCTTCCGCTGGGGTGGCTCCTGGCGCTGCTAGAAGCGCTACCTGCGGACCCGCAGCGAATGCACGTGCTGCTGCTGCTGCTTGACGATACGGACGAAGAAGCGAACACAGCGGGAATACAACTGCCGAAAGCTACGCTGCTGCTGCTGCTGCTACGACTGTCCGGCGAGACATCGTCAAATCCAGCAGAGAAAGACAAAGAAGAAGAGTAAGCAGAAAAAGGTGTAGAATAATAGTAGGAAGTAAGCGGTGGTGGGGGAGGGAACGTTGGCGCAGACTTCATCAAACAGAAGCGACGACGCTGCGGCGGCAAGTGCTTCCGCTGCTTTCCATATAGCTGCTGCTGTTGTTCCTGCTGCGCGTGCTCTTCCGCCTCCTGCTGCTGTTGCTTCACTTCTTCTTTTCCTTCCCCCTGGTGCAGCTGCTGCCGCTTCTCGCCCTCCGTTTCAGCAGCAGCAGCGGCACCGGGGTGGCTCGAGGCAGCCCCGGCGTAGGTGGCAGAAGCAGCAGACCCGGCAGCAGCAGCAGCAGAGAGCAGGTGGCAGCGGGAAAGAGAGGCTGGCGTGGGGCGCCGCGGAGGGGGGGGGATCGAAGGCATCAGCAATGATAAAAGGAAGAGACAGACTTCGAAGAAACACGGAAATGCAAAAATAAGTAACTTCACTCAACGGGAAGACGAAGTTCGACCGGAGACTGCTCCTGCAACAGAAACATCCGGGTGTACTTACACCGCAGACACATACACACCTACTTCCAGGACAGAAGCATCTGTACATACGTCCACCTATCTCTAGCTATACATATACATTTATATCTACATATATACATATATATACAGATGCAAAAACACATAGATGCATGTATCTGTTCCTCTCCCTATATACGTTTACGTGTGTGCGTACGGCCTGTATGGGGAATGACGTGAGCCGATGGAAGACCCAGAGTGTCACCCCTAGCGTGTGAGAAAACGAGGGACATGCAGAGGCAGCATTTGAAGTGGAGGGAAAGTTCCTGGGGAAAGAGCTGCCGGCAAAAGGTATGGGCGTACGCAGGACGGTCACTTAGTGCAGGAAACCGAGGCTCTCGATTCAAATACCTGGGGGGAACAACTTACGTATATAGACGTACATAAACATATATGTGTGTATGTGTGAAATATATTCTATATATATGCATATGTGTTATAGCCTTCTATGTGTATGTGCGTATATATACACGTAGGTATATATACACATGCCTTTAAATATACACATATATATATGTTGTAGTATGTATGTGTATGTATATATGTGTGCGTTTTGAAGTGTGCATATGTCGCTGTAGAGTAATGTAGAGGGGAAGATTTTAGTCGACAAGTAGTCTGTGAGCCTCCCAATATATGAGGAGGTATCCTACATTTACATCGAACAACGACTATGTTTCTTCAAAAACACCTATATATATATATATGTATTCATACGAATACACACACAAAAAGCTACCCTCAACATACGGATGTGCGGAAAGAAACGGGCGTGACAGGAGCGATGGTAGGTCTGTAATTAGGCAGACAGGTGATTCTGCCTACGTGTTAGACGGGAGAAAACAGACGTGTGTACAAAGAGTCGGAATCCGTCTCTCTGTTTCTTGTCAGTAGAAAAGGTGAAATTCTTTCTCTGTGGACAACTCTACGAGGACGCCCCCGCGGTGCAATACCATTCGTCTTCTGCGGTGTTCTGAAAGAAGTGTCTACGTGGACGCGCACCCCGTGCAATTCTGCGCGTCTTCTTCGTCGCTGTTTTCTCTACATAGGCCATTCCGCCGCACGAATCTACTCTGGATAGCTACACACTTGTACGTGTACGGCTGTCTGTCTTCCTGTTTGTCTCAGCAAGAGGCCGTTCCACAGTTTCCCCCCTAGGACCCGCAGAGGAGAGTGTCAGTCCACTTCTATCCGCAGGATAGGATCTGTTGAAAGGTGCTGAAATTCTCCTGCGCTAGTAGGCGTCAAATACGCCGCGACGGGGCTCCCATCTATACGAAGCTTCGCACGACGTGACCGGCACACATCGAATTATCCGCTAAAAAGAAGTGAAAATGTATGGGAGAATTTTGAGATGATGATCCAACGCGGCCCCACGAAGAAAGGACGCGTTCGACGAGAGTGCGTCCTACAGAGGACTCGTGGGAGAACACATTCCTACTTCCTTAAGATAGTGACTGAATCAGACACGAAAGATAACCATCGAAGTGTAGTAAAAACGATGGTCAGAGAGAGGAAAGCAGGGACGGAGGTACACGTATAGCTGTATTTCGGCAGAGTCGTAGTGCCTCTCTGTAGAGATAGATGACACCGATTGAAAAATCGTCTGCAGACGGAAGGCTCCGGAAACTAGTGCCACGCGCACGCCGTTCCCTTTAACTTCTTCCCCAAATATCGACGATGACGGCTAGTGTAGATGGTATCGTGCATCTTCTTCCGTATAAACACCCTGCAAAACGACGGCTGCGTGCAGACACGGCCGAGAGCTATCCTTTCCTTGAGCTGGTGAACTAGTGTGCGTGCTTACTGCGATATCTCACACTAACTTCTTTCCCCTCAGTTCCTGCAGGTTGTTATGCCGCACTATTTGCGGTCCAGTCACTTTGCGGATACAATCGCAAGCAAAGTCCCGTTACGTTTTAAGTGGGTGTGAAGAGTCAAAGGAAATGCGGCGAAGGACTACTAGCGTGCCGATACACACGGGAAGAGGGGCTCCTCCCACAATATACACTCTCCCTCGACGGAAGTTCCTCTCCTCCACACCCTTCGCACTCGCGACGCGTCAGTTCTTTTAATCAACGAGACACTTTGCTCGCTATACTTCCCGCAGACTTGAGATCCCTTCGTTTCATTTCCTCTCGTGCATCCCTGCGCGCAGAGTTTACTGCAACTTCGGCGCGCGCGCGCGCGCGAGCCCGGTGAAAGAGGTACGCCGCGCGTCGTCCTCATTAGTGGGTCCTTCTCCTCTCGACGAAAGCCGCAGCTGCACGAATTTTAACTCAAATGTACGCAGTTTTTCCCGTATTTGAGAGGATGCGGGAGGGAGAGTCGCGGTGACCGCCGCTGCCGTCGCCCGCGAACGATGTACCCAAACTGGTGGTGCGCGGCAACGGCACGGCCAACACGCCGGGCAAAGACAGCACAGAAGGTGCTATTTTTCCATCAAAATCCATTTACACGGAAGAAAGGCAGCGTTACTGCCCCTTCATTCATTAACAATTTGAAACGTCGCAAAATTCGCCCTGCGGAGCTGCGCCAGCTCCTGGAAATCCAGCTTCTCTAGCACATCCTCCCGTCAACGACTCCTGCGCTACACCCGTGCGGTAGTAGCGGCCTGCCTTGGTGCAGCTGCGGCGATGCGGCTGCGCATACTACTACTACTGCTCCCGCTTCTGCCACTGCTGTGTACTCGCTCAACCGTAAATGCTACTGCTGACGCTGCTCCTCGCACAAAATAACCGCTACGGCAGGGCTGCTTCCGATGGTTGTGACGCTGTCACTCCCGGAGCCCGCGCTGCCGCTGTTCCGCTGACTGTTGCTTGCTCCTTTTCCTCCCTTGTTGCTGTACCTCGTGCCCCGCTGTCGCTGCTACTTCCGCAGATCGTCCTGGTGCGCATGGCGTTCCGCTGCAGCTACAGCAGCAGGCGGAGGTGAGCTGCAGCTACGGCTGTTCTTGGGTGTACGTTCTCGCTACCTGGTGGGCGCCGGTAGTGGTGGCAACTGCAGCTGCTGATGCGACTAGCAGCTGTGGTCCCCCTGTGAGCTGGCTGAACACAGCAGCGGTGCCACAACGCTGCTGCTGCAGCGGGAGGAGGAGAGCTACAGCTACGCTTGTCGGAGGGAGTGCGTTCTACCTGGTGAGAAGCGGCAGTGATTGACACTGGAGCTACTGGCATCGCTGCTGCTGGCTCTTGTGGCTGCGTAGCCGCGAGCTCCACGTGGCTGTATTCCCGCTATGCGCTGCTGCGGTGTCCAGCTGGTTCCTGCTACGTTGTGGCTCGTTGGTCGTGCCAAGCTGCTGGTTGCTCCTGCGTGTGCCGCTAGGTCCTCCTGAGTGGCTGCTGGCTGCAACTGCATTGCCGCTAGTTGCTCTTAGTCGCTCTTCCTTGTTGCTGCTGATCACGCGTTCATCGCTGCCAGTTCTCACAAGGTGGTGCTGCATTGCTGGTAGCCCGTGCTGCTGCAGTGGTACTTGCTCGTCCGTCAGTCGTAGTTGATCGTGGGTTGCTAGATGCGGCTGGGTTGCCCCAGGTCGGTCCTCCCTTGATGCCACCGGCCCGTGAGCTGTGGGTAGTGAGTTGCTGCTGCGTCGCTGCTAGTTGCTGCCACCTCGATACTAGCTGCTGGTGACGTGTGCTAGGTGCTGCAACTTTGCTGCTTGTTGGTGCAACCTCGCTGCTTGTTGCTGCAACATTGCAGCTAGTTGCTGCTACGTTGTTGCTAGGTGCTGCGACGTGGCTGCGAGTTACTGTTACGTTGCTGGTAGTTGCTGCTGCTCTGCCGCGACTTGCTCTTGCGTCTCTGCTGGTTGGTCCTGCGTTATTACCATTTGCCTTTGCTGCGCCCGTAGCTGCTGCTCCGTTGCCGCTAGTTGCTGCCTGCTTGTTGCTAGGTGCTGCCCGCTTGGTGGTAGTTGCTGCCCGCTGCTGCTACTTGCTGCCTGCTTGCTGGTAGTTGATGCCTGCTGGCTGTTGGTTGCAGCGCACGTGCTGCTGGTTGCTGCTTCTTTGCGGTGTTAGTTGCTGCCGCCTCGCTGCTGGTTGCTCGTGCAGTACGGCGACTTGTCCCTGCTGCATGCTGCCGCAAGGCGCTTGCGCCTGCGTTGTTGCGAGTTGCCCCCCTGCGAGTTGCCGGTAGTCGTTGCTGAGCTGCTCCTAGCCCCTAATACTGTGGGCGGTAGCTGTTCTTGCCCTGCTGCAGATTCCTGCTGCTAAAGAGTTGGTTGGTGCTGCTACGCTGCTGAGTGGTAACTGGGTGCTGCTGGGCTACTCTGTTAACTGAATCTAGGTGTTGTTGCGGCACTGCCAGAGGTGGTAGCTGCAGTGGTAGCAAGTGCTGATGACTGCTATTGCCCTGTGGCTGCCCCCCAGGCGCCGTTGCTGGTGAGCGCGTAACGCTGCGTGTGCGCATGGCGGCTGGCTAGAACGAAGTGCGGCTGTGGGTAGTGCACCACGGGCACGTTGCTGTTTCTGCTGCGGCGCGGTCTTGCTGCATCATCCTGCCATGGATTCGAGTGGGCACCCCACTCCGTACGCTACTGTCGGCTGCTGCAGAGCTCTACCGAAAACCGATTACTTCGACAGCTTCTCCTCTCCAGCTACTCCCACTGGCTGCTGCTCGCGCTGCTGCGCCGACCACCGGCGAACGACCTTCGTACGCACCTGGTGCTCTTCTGGAGAGGCGCTCCGCTACCGTTGCTGCTGCGCAAACCACCTGCTACGGGCTGCTGCTGCAGCGGCCTGCCCTTGTCTCCCCCAGCAAGCAGGTGTACTACCGCTACTGCCGTTCGCTGGCACGCTCGTGCTACGAATCCTCGACGCTCTGCCGCTAGTGCTGCCCGAGCCGCGACTTCCATCTACACAAGCAGCTGCTCCGAAGGTTGTGACGCACCCAGGGCTGCCCTACCTCCCTCTCCCTTCGCAGGGATCGTTAAACCTACTGTTATTGCTGATTTCTCCCCCGCTTCCGCAAGTGGTCTTCTTTGATTCTCCTCTTGGTGTGCGGCCGTTCAGTCCTTCTCCGCACGCGCGTTCTCTGGCTCGCATGCTGCCGACGCAGCGTTGCCCGACGGGCCCGGGAAACTGCAGGCAGGCACCGCCAGCAGCACACCGTAGCAGCACGGGGTGCGGCGGAAAGGCAGCAAAGCAGCAGCAGGACTACACATGTTGCAGCGGGCACAGAGCACGGTCCAAGGAGCGATTTTAAGGGAGAGAAAGAGCAGCCAATGCACTACAACAGCACGAGACACTACTACCAAACACACGAGCAAAAATAACGCGCCCAGGAACAACGGCAGCAGCAACACGGCAGCAGCTACAGTAGCAACGAACACAAACGAGCCGCTCCAGAGTGGGTACACTGCCATAGGAGCACCTGCCGAGACTATCCTGCAGCGAGTACACCGCACAAGGCACTCTTAAAACTTCCATCCTTTTTTTAGTCGGCGTTTCTGTCCTGCTTCTTCTACACAGAAGCACCCTCAAAATTCATCTTCTTCTTCCTACCGACGTTTCTCTGCAGCCCCCTTTGTTTGTCGACCAAACGTCGTCCGTGCACCTCGTGCGCTCCCTCTATAAACACTGCTCTTTTCCTTGTCAGTAACCGCCTCCTTCCACTTCTCCCACCTCTTCTCTTTTTTTCTCGTCATGGGGCTGCGCTGCATGCCCCTCCTTCCCGTCCTCCTCAGAGGAATCGTTTCACTGTACCGGCTTGAACATCAACGTATCCCTAGCCCGAGAAACGCCTCTCTCCGTCGGTGTAGATTAGTTACAGGCACACGAATATGCAGACAATAAGCCTTCATATTCGAGCAACAGATATACTCCACAAGGAGACAGGGAAATACACATCTTTGACATCTGAGAAGTGGCTGCTCATGCGTCCATGCCGGTACACGACTGTGTCTGTCACTTTCCTACGTTTCTTCCCCATACTCACCCCCATCTTCCACCGCAGTTCCGCAGCGGGAAGCAGCGGAAAAATTGTTTTCCTGTGCAGTGTTCCGTGCTAAACACACCAAGTTTCTACGAATATATGTGGAGACATGCAGACCTACCCGCACTTATAAACACAAGAAATCCCACATATCTACGTGTCTACACATACATACGCACAAAGGTGTATATGTCTAGATCTGCATCGAAGAGCTCCCGCCATTATAGAACATTTCAAGACAGCCCATCTTCTGTTTTCACCTGTACGGACCCGTCTGCCGTGTTGAGTCCCCACCAGTAGTCACATATATACGCATATGTTGAAGATATAGGATATACGTGTGTGGTTCTTTCTGCCCAGTCTTACTGTGCATGTGGAGGTGTACACTTCCCAGGCTGCTTTGTGTGTCTGAGTGGGTGGGTGTGGCATGACGGCTACGTCTACGAATGCGTGTAGGTGCACGTGAATAACGCAGCTTTTCACAAGTCACACACAAACGAAGCGATGGGGCAGAGTTAGAATTTTTCTGCGGTGAATCTCTTCGGCAACCCACGGGACAATGGGAGGGGCCAACTCCAGCGCCGGTGTAGCGGCGACAACAGCAGCGACAGGCCTGCCCGCATTTCCTTTCCACCGGATTGCCTGCAACGACCCCAGGGAGCCGAGCAGTACAAATAGAAACGCGTCTTGCTCATCCTACAGCAGCAAGCGCAGCAACGGCAACAGCGGCAGCAGCAGCGTGCGCAGCAGAAGCAGCACTGGCAGGAGCGGTGAGCGCTGTTGCAGTGACGTAGGTGTTACCCCACGAAGTAGCAGTGGATGGCAGTGCTACTGCAGCACCAGCAGCAGACGGGATGCCAGGCACAGAGCGGGCAGCAGCAACTGCTTTGGCGTGAAAGCCAGCAGGAACTTGATAACGACGTGCAACAACAGCAACCGCAGTAGCAGCAGCGGTAGCGCCGACAGTAGTAGCAGCAGCAGCTGCACATCTCACCGCAGCAGCAGCAGTGGCACGCCGGTGAGTGATACGGGAAGCGACAGGCCCCGCAGGAATAGCAGTGGCAGCAGTAGCAAGAGCAGCAGCAGAAGCAGCTGGAGTAGCCATAGCAGCAGCGTGGATGAGAAGGGAGCACAGTACTCTTCAACGCCTGTCTTCCTCTGCTTCGAAGTATCTCCGCTGCGGCCAGATTTGGTTGTTGCTGTTGCCTTGTGTGAAGATGTGAGAAACATGCCGTTCTTGTGTCGCATGCAGCTGCAACATGGCACCGGTGCTGCTGCTGCAACAACGGCGGAAGCGAGTGCGCCAGCAGGCCCCGCCGCAGCAACAGCAGCAGCACAAGCACCCGCAGCAGCTGCGTCACAAGAAATAACAGCACCGCAGCAGGCGGCAGAAGGAGGGACAGGCGGAGCGCCATCAGAACGAGCAGCAGCAGAGACAACAGCAGCTTGGCGAGCAGAAGATCTTGCAGATCAGGAAAGGAAAGTCTGTTGCGTCGGCATGAACCCAAGCCTCGTTGTTTCGATAGACCAAGTTCTGCAGGGGGTACTCACCGCAGTGCAGCACTGGGAGGAAAACCGCTTGCACACAGCAGACTTGCAGAAAGAAATTCTCTTCTGTTGCTCCCCCGGCGGACGCAGCATATCTCGTGCTCTGCAGCAGCTAGGAATTCAACCGCAGCAGCAGCGCCTGCTTCTTGTCGTCGTGGGGCTGCCCCACACCAGGGGTCGATGCGGCGCTCCTCCAGATGCTGCTCGCGTTGCTGCTCCCCCTGCCCTTATCTCCTTCGCACAGCAACAGCAGCAGCTGCAGCACCCCACCCAGCAGCACCACGAGCGCCGGCAAAAAGAACGACAGCAACAGCAACAACAGTCGCAGCAGACGCAAGAGGTGGATAGCATCAGATGGTGGGAAAGAACAGAAGGTCGTTGGCGACTAGACGTCGAGCAGGCGCTCCGAGACGGCAGAGACGAGACGGCGCTGCGAGCTGTCGCCCAAATCGCTCCTGCAGAGGAAGCGCTGCCGGGGGGTCTCGAGGCAGCAGTTCTCGCACGTATAGCCGCCAAGTTCATATAACAACAAACTAGACGTTGTCCTGCTACACAACCGTACATATATATATATATATATGTTGGACAGACGTAGTGGTGTTGTACACAAGTATCATATACGTAGGGATATAGATAAGGTGGCGTACATGTGGGTAGAGGGCATGGACGTGACGCCTCCTCTATTTGTAGAAGAGGCAGCTGTGAGACACGTAGGTATACACGGCACCCCAGCTTTATTTATAAATGAACGTTACGTAGCTCGACATACACATATAGAGGGAGAGAGAGAGATGTATATATACGTATGTTCACGAGGCTGCTGCGAGACTTGCAGGTACACACAGTTATCTAGCTTTACATGAGCGTGACGTGGCTCGACGTGCATACGCAGGTGGACGAAGATTACGCGAGGACATTCTACGAGCACACATATACGTGGAAGAGGCGAAGCTCAATGAATGGAACTTCTTCTAGTACAACCGAGTCCATAGACATGCGTATATGTGGGAAAGGCTAGGCTACCCGTGGGTGCAGCTGCTGATGTATCTGTTCACTTATATTTGCAAATAGCATGTGGGTAACGTACACGTGTATGCAGGTGCTCCGTGGCTGTCGCTTGCGTATAGACGTCTACAGGTATACATACGGTATACATACACATATATATATGTATATGTATACCGTATGTGTATGCAGACGTATATTACCCTTCACGTAAGATACAGACAGGTACGTGTGTGTGCGAAGACGATTTCTGCTCGACGGCGGAGAATTTCTTGCGTGATTGGTGAAGAGAAGGAGTGCTGCTGCTTCGACCAATAGCCACTTTTTCCTGTTTTTTTCTCCGCTGGGTGTACATACACGCCGCACTCGTCCACGTGCATGTCTCTCGCAAACTCTCCAATATATGTGTATATATGGGTGTGTGTATGTTGTAATTTTTCTTGCATATCTACACGGATACACGTCAACCGCTCACGGTTCCTTCATTCTTCTCTTCTTCTCAAAATACCACCCCACACACACACACGTGTACAGGTGTGTTGTCTGTCCTCCTCCTGGAGAGATACATACAAATGTTTGTGCGTTTGTCTTGCACTTTTTTGGTGCAGCACCTGTACACAGGTGCATCTATACGTGTAACGAGATGTACACGTGCATATGTATGGACACGTGTAGGTATATAAATATATATATGTATATAATGCGTATCTATATGTCTAGAGAGAGACGCATGTGTATGTTCATGTATAAGGAGTTCTCCGTACCGCCGCGGCAGACAGAAGGACGCACTCCCCAACAATGTTCGTTGCATGCGTCTTTCCTTCTGGAGCGCCACATAAACGGGGACGCGCTTTTGCAAGTGATACTTCGAATGATGCCCGTATCGTTGTGTGTCTCAACGTACCTATACATATATCTATATATATATACCTGTGTATGTGTACGCAGTTCGCATGGCGGTAGGTATGCTAACATGCCTGAGAGAGTGTATAGATATATATATATATATTTGTATGAATCTACTGTCGAGTGCATACGATTACAAAACACTTCTTGAAGTGCGAACGCGTGTGCTTACTTGTAGACGTATGTGTGTACAATTGTGTGTATATATATTTATACAGATATATTTGTGTTGTTGAAGCCATAGGTACATGTATATATCATGTGTTAGCGAAGCCCTGGATGGCGTCTGACACAGAAGCAGTGTGAGACGTGCGGCAGGGATAATCTCCTCCGTCCTGATGCGTCCTCCGACGCTGCAGATAACCACACACGTGCGCGTCGAGCGGGTGCGCCTTTCTTCGGGACTGCTGCTTAAGGCTGTCGAATCAGCTGCTGCCTCTGTTGCTGCTGTTGCTCGTGTGCTGATGCAACTCCTCCTGCTGCCGCTGGCGATGTTGCTGCTGCCTGTGCTGCTCGTGCTGCGGCTCTTCGTTCCCCTCCTGGTGACGCTGCCCTTTCTGATGTTGCGGCTGTTGGTGCTGCTGCTGCTGAGACCTCCTGTTGCGAGATTTACTGCTGCTGATGCTGCCTCGGGTCTGGTTTTGTGTAGAAGAGGCCGCATTCTTCTTCCACGGATACACATGCAGACATGCACTCCCGCGACTTGTACGATATTACATGTAACAGATGAAAAAGTTGTTCGTAAACTAGTATGAAGGGAGCGGAAATTTGCAAAATTCAAGTATCCCCTCCATCGTTGAGCTAAGGAAATGGCTCTGCCGCGTAATTGGTGAAGAACGTAGGTCTTGCGAGCTGAAAGGAGACCGTATCGACTTGCGCCGCGCCTCATCGCGGACGGTGATGAAGTAGCAGTTAAATTTGTACGATCCACCGTCTTCTGTTGTTGAGGTTGCGGCTCTGTCAACTGCACACACAAAGAATGGTGCGGTTGACGCACCATTCTGTGTGGTGGAGCGTATGCACTTTTTACCTCGCGTCCTGTAAAGACCCCTGTTAAATTGACTATGGGTCTCAATATGTGCAAGAAGCTTTCTACGCGGAGTGGGATTGAGGTGGGCACCGCAGGGAACCTACCGCCCAGAGGTAGAATTTCCATGCGTAGCCTATTTTTCGTCAAACAAAGCCACAAAATTCACCCACACGCATACTTGTTGGGCTCGGTGGCCATGTGATGGAATTAAGAATGTTGTAGAATGTGTAGCAGTCGTCCATATTCGCGTTGACGGCAGGCGCATGTATGCACAGACAGAGGTGCATCTGCCCCATACACGCGTGTGTGTTCTGGAAAGAGTCAACAGTTAACATGGCGTTACAATTGAGAAGATACCTCCTTTAAGCACGTGCAACGGAAACCTCACGCCTCAATCGCAGGTTCATGCTTGTACAGTTGTCAAAATCTGCTGGGCCTGCAGGGGCACGCTGCGCGTCAGCTTTATCTCGCCCACGCTTTCAGCAGCAGATCGCCTATTACTTGAACAACAACCTAGTGAACGTTCACTGTCGCTCTATGTGCATACACTAGAAGGCGTCCTTGGGGGAAATAATATTTCTCAAAAGATTACCGTATTGTCGCGGTCACCTTTCTCCCACAGATTTGGCTTCCTCCTTTCATTAGAAAAACGCTTCAGAAGCTCTGTGAACGAGTATTTAATAGTCCCCGCATATGTCTAACTGTAGAAGATCACGCAGAATCTTCGCGGAGTTGCTCCGACACAGAGCCCTCCTCAAGAAATTTTTTTGGATTGTAACAGCTCGTGTCCCCCTAGTGGCTCACCTGTGTCTTCCTCGATGCGAAGGCACGAAATCTACTGTCTGCAGGTTTTGTCAGTGTGAGTTCGTGGTCGCTTCCATATAAACGTTGTGAGAGGCTCTCTAGGTTCGAGCCCTGCATTAGTGGCGGTGATTCCTGCTCCACCTGATATACGTATGTGTCTATACATGCTGATCGACTTGTCATTTACCTACAGGACACACATTCCCTAGTAAACGCTGATTTCTGAGTAGTCATCGACAAAACGTATAGACATGTATGTACAGATGATGCACTACGTCCTTCTATACCTACGTATATCCAGATGTGGATTCTCAGCAATCAGTCTGTCTCAAAAACGTATGCCGTCTGCTTCTTCTGACACGTACCCAGCTGATAGATACAGTTGTACAAGAGAGTTGCCACAGCTCAAGGGCGGCATCTCTAGACAGGATTAGTCCCGAAAACACAGGCGTTCTGCCTTGGCTATACACTTCTGCCGTCATAGCACAACGCACCGGCCTCGCTCTCTGAAGAAAACGCATATACTTGCACTGCTTCAAAGAGATGCGTAAGAAGTTTCCGTAGTCAAACACGACAAAAAACTCACGCACTGTACACCGTGGTGCGGCCACTCGCTACTGGAAACGTGTGAAGGGGTCCAGACTGCCGAAAGATCAAAGAGGAGAACTGTGCTGACGAAGAGAGATTGCCTTCGCATAGGGAAATACAGAAACTCTGCTGTCTCTACTAATGTATGGCGCTATCCTCTGTGATGCAGAGTGACAGTACGTGAGAGTCCGCCGTTCAATACGAGAGGTAGATCCTGCTCGTTCTGTAGGAAAGAACGTAGTTCACGCGCTGTTCGCGTATTTGATGGTCCTGTTTCCATAATGGAAGGTCACACCTGCTATGTGGGACCTTTGTCGACCAAGCAGTGCGTCTATGAAAGGTGTGCTTTGACACAAGGTGCAGCGTTCTGTGCACGATGCGGGGACAACGGAAGAAGAAGCAATATTCGTATGTGTTGCTAGCAGTTGACACTGCGTAGCTCATGGATACATCTCTCACCTTTACATGAGCGTACACCCGCGAACACAAGAGACCTCTGTAACCGACATAGTCATGGTGAAATTGTGTCTATTTAGACTCGTTGATCAGAACGTGACAGTGCGGGTCTGTAGACAGAATGGAAACCTTGTGTTCTGCTGACAACAGCTCGGTGCATACGCGTGCAAGGATTTCGTATCAGCATGTCTCTGTGGAGTAGTAATGGTGAAGGGTTTATTTGGGAACTACGGGATAAGCAGACAAACTGCAAATTTCTTCTTCCGCCAGTGCAAATGTGCGTCTACGCTTCTAGTCCGCGCCTAAGGTGCAAAAAGAATATTTTCACCTTCTTGAAAAAGCATCGCGTAAGTCTCATTTGTTGCAAGACTGGGGGTACCCGCATGGACGAAGATGGAACATCAGGTAACATAGAAGGCTTTTTGATGGCGGTTACATTTTTCAGAGATACCGATGCGAGAAGTAGGCGAAGTGTGTTTACTTTGCGTTAAAAGACAACGGCAGTGATGCTTTCTCCTCGAAGCATTTGACAAGATGTATCACTAAACCGTGTGCTGCCGTGGGTGACATAGCAAGGCTTCAGTGTCTAAGTAACAGCAGGTTTTTGAGCACGGTTGTTTCATCGGCTACTCTCCGTTGCTCGAGAAGAATATATGTCTTGGATGGGCCGCCTCTACTCGGTACCATTCTGCGTCGAAGAGAGCTCGTGTTATGGTTGATTAAGACGCTACTTTTCTCTGCGTGCTGCTCACCGTTTGTAAGGACAGCTCGCATTCAGACAAATTACCTTGGCCCCTACCTCTTGCTGACAACCTTCGCACCAGTCAAAAGGGACGTTTTTCGCGCTGAAAGCCTGCTTAAAATATACGGTCTTCTCCACCTTTTAGCTGACATCACGGTGCCCGTCCATACAAGAAACGCCAGCTAAGATGTGCGCGTCTAACTCAACGTCCGTGCCACTGTAGGGAAGTAGTGGTACTACAGTATGATAGTAAGTGCAGGAGTAATACCAGGAATAGTAGTAAGAGCAGTAGGATAGGAGAAGACGTGCGGCTGAGTCTGCTCTGACTCTTCTTCATCTCTCCTAACTCCCAGAACTACTTCATTCTTCTTCCTCCCCACCTGCTGCTCGTCATTCCTCTCTTCCTGCTAGGTCCCAGAGCTACTTCATTCGTCTTGCTCTTCCTCTGTTGTTCGTGATTCCTTTCTTCGCAAGATCACGATCGCTACTACTACTATTGCCATTCCTGTCATTACGCTTGCCCGCACACCACATCGTTTGTTCTCCTAAATTCCCACTTCGCATAGATTTTATTGTACCCTCCTGGTGCGTCTGCTCCATTGTGCTGCTTCTTTCGCGTGGTGTGCGGCCCACAGAGTTTCCACACATGGTCGTTTTTGTACCAGGTTCCCAAGCACAACACGTGAAACCAAACCGCTGGAGCTACGGCTTCTCCATACGTACACCCAAGGCCGTGCCTGGAGGCACATCGCAGCTCCTTTACCAGAGAATTAAGACTCTTTCGGAGCCTTTACGACGCCGAATCGTCTAGACCGCTAGCTAAAATATGCGGAATTCTTCACACAGTGTCACTTTAACTGCAAAGAAGGAAGGCAGCAGCAGCAAACCACTTATCTAGTTATAGTACCTCCGTAAAGGCGTGCACCGGGGAGGACACGTGCCCACAGTACCACCGAGCAGACCAGCCACATAAGTTGTTAGCAGGAGATGGCCGACAACAAGATCCGTGAGCACGAGAACCGCAACAGCAGCGTGTCGGCAGCGAGGGTGTGTGGGAATTGTGGGGCAAGATATTGCAACTGGAGCAGCACAAGGTGCGTCGTTATGCTGGTTGGGCGACAGACATGCTTCACTGCACTACTGCTTTACTAAGTTCACACGCAGAATATCTTTGCCAGGAGAAGCGTGAGGCACTTTTGCGCTCTCCCTTGTGGGCCTTGCTGAAGTAGGTACAAAGAAGAGAATACAAGCAAGAAGAAGCTCAAGAACAACAGGTGCGCCCATTCACAGCAGGACGCTAGTGCGTGTCCGCTCTTCGAGTCCACCGGGGAAATCTGTAGCAGTGTGTTTGCTTTTACGCCTGAAAAAACGCGCATTCAAACATCGGTATCGTGATTGTAAACCTGTGCGCTTGGTAGTGCGAGGTGGCGGAGCAGATTTCAGGAAAACTAGAAAATCACACGTAAACTCTTTCCTCCGCTTACACCAGACTACATGCGCAGTGCGAACTATACACGGACTACTCCTGCAAGACTCCATATGAACCTCCTTTGAATGAGTTTCGTCGTGCGTAGAAGCCGTAAGAACACCATATCTGTCTGCCTGAGCTTACATGCCGACGGAAGGTGGCTTCCTCCACTTGCTTACGCTTCCATTTGGATCGCACTTGTAAGTGTAGTTTAAGCACTCTTTTCAGTAACCTCCAAGGTGCCACTGTTGGTGTGAATAAGGTGTACAAGCATCACGTTCTCTGTTCGCCGCCCAAATGAGCATGCTTATTTTGTACATTAGCATACCCGCGTTGTATAATACTCCACCCTCGTTCTGCAGACCCACCTTAGAGGCGCTGTAAAAGGGTGACACTGTCAAGATGTGAATCGACACAAATTAGCGTTTTGGACGGCAACGTCTAAAATGAAAATTCCCTATGACGACGGCATAGATGGACATCAGAATTGTAGAAAAGAGTCAAGAGTTACCGTAGGCCATTTGCAATCCGACATTGTAACAAAGGGAGATGCTGCTCGTGTGTACGCGTCTGTTCCAAAAGCCTAAAATTCGCCTCATGCGGCGATCACTGTGGGAAGTAAGTTCCCCAGCTACCCGTCCTTCAGCACCACAGTGATAGAGGGCTTCCGCAAGAGAAGTGCTGAGGCGGAAATTGGTGGGTCGAGGAGGCACTAGGATGCAGGTAGGTAGTTCGAGAGAAGGTTTTTTTTTCCCGGCAGAACAGTGTCTATCATTGTAGACAAACAGTAGAGTCGAACACAACCGCTATAAACAGCTTTTCAACCCGCGACCCGACGACAATCCACGTCGGCGAACTGGAAAAACAGCGTGAACGACTGAGTGTTCGAAAGATATCCGTGCAGCTCGCTGGTGTGGATTCCAGTGATTCGAGTGTCGACGGCGCACTTATTTGTTTTTACGTCGCCAGCACAGGAGTCTACATGAGATCTGGGGGTAGACATCTGGACCTCCTCCACACATGCTGAAGAATGAATATGTACATATAGATGTATACAGCTGTGCTACGTGGATGTGTACCGGTACACCTGCGCACTGAGCACACCCGTAGCGCATCTACATTAGCGCCAGTCACACTACGCAGGAGCAGGCTATATATCAAATGAGTCTTCTGCTGTGATGTACAAGGGATGCGTTGATGCAGCATTGGCGCATTCTCTGAGCCCACAAAACAACGGTGCAGCTGTAGTTGACACGGTACTTGCGTCAGACGACGCAACTGCTGGCAGCAACTGCTGCGCTTCGGCGGCATGAATTAGAGGAGTTTTCGACAGTGTGTAGTTTCCTTCTTCACCCAGAAGCGTGAATAGGCATAGGTACTGTCACATGTCCCTGTGTAGGTGTGCCTCGATGAAAACGCATTTGAACACATAAGTTTATGTATACGTGTCTGTCTCATATTTGTAGCTAAATGCGGGAACACACACCTATCTCTAGTTGTGTACAGACGCATCCTTGGATGTGGCGGACTGCTCAACATAAGCTGCTCCAGACGCTGATCCAAAAACTTTGTCAATGTTGCGAGTCCTCGGGTGGGAAGCAGTTGCGTTCTCCCACTCTCACAACCGTACGCACACATATACATAGGGAGGCTGACAGCGACAAACCTCTTCACGTGGTCTAGTGTCAAGTGTCATATGTACACTTATTTCTTGTCTGTTGCATGTCCTCTCTGCAAATATCCAGTGTGGGCTACAGGCGCCCTCTCTGCGGGGGGTCTGCCGCACCTCATTCCCTCCCACGCAAGTGTGTAGCCTCTCATTTCAATTGGTGCAGGTTTCGCGAAGAATTTGCTTCGGAAGATCACTGGCAGACCGGTGAAGCTGAACATGAGAATGTTATTCGATTAAGGTACAGCAAATCGCACGTTTCTAGATATGTGGCGCTTTAGCTAAATAAATATAGGTATTCGAACCATCCGGACCACGAAGCAATCGCGTGCTTCTACGTCATTAAGACGAACATAAAAACTTTCGCTCAGAATTAGAGTCGCAGCTACGGGGATGAAATCATGGTGTGCCAGAAGCGTCAGTGCAGAATTTCGAAATCTCACTGCGGAGAATCTGTGTTCACAGGACGTGCTTGTCATATGCTGTAGTCTATATCTGCACACCTTTGCACTCAGACATATACATATATATATATGTGCATATCGAGAAACACAGTGAACGTGAAAAGAGCATGGAGTAACACGTACAGACATTGCCTGCAAGTGATTTGTGACGCATCAAAAATTGTCATCGCTCGTTTACCAAACACCACGAATGGGTTAAATAGGCTTCTCCCTGGTGTCCCCCATTTATTTTCCAAGAAAAGCAAATGGACATACGTGCGTCTGTATATTTTAGGAACTATAAATTGTCACCTAGCTGTGCTCACGTTCACGGTGAAGGCGCGTGAATTTGGCTTTTACAAGGCTATTTATACCTTGCGCACTGGCACGTGGCGATGACCATAGACGCGGCAGCAACAGCAGCGTTAAAGAATACATAATAGCGTTCAACCATTAGCACAAAAGCATATGAGAGAACTTTACACAAACGAGCGAAGTAGATGTAAAATTCATTTCCAGCAGTGTTGTAGCAGCATCCCACTAGTCAGTTTCAACGTGCCAACTACAATGCTGCCGCTACACTTCCAGTAGATGGTGGATCCATGTTGAAAACAAAGCTTGAGTAGTACAAACTGCGCCAACGCAGCACTGAAAACAATATAGACTGCGTCAACGCAATGCTGAAAACAAACCTTGAGTAATATAAACTGCGCCAACGCAAAATCCGTGACCATTATTAGCAACAGAGCCCACATGTCAGCTACTGTGTAATCAAGTCTGGACAGTCCAAAGAGTCGCGAGGGCGCGGGTGGGAAAATTTGCAGAATGTCACTGTAGGTGTGTGATGCTCTCGTTCTGTGCAGCGTTTTGGGGGATACCATTGTCGTGGTATGACTGCAGAATTTGGGCTGCATACACTACTCGGCTGCGTGAAACCCTATCGCAGCTATTCTCATGTGCACAACACGTTTGCAGAAAACTTCAGTTGCAACTACCGCTATGGCTGCAAAGGGCTTCCTAACAGAGGGGATGTGGGGAGTCACTGACCAGTCTTAGGACCCAGTTTTGCTGCACTGGCTAGAAAGCTAGTACTACAATAAATATGTTGCGGCAGACGCAGACACTGTGCAAGACATTTCCACTTTTTTGAAGGGCTGATTTGTTGGTGGCTCACCATACACGGTGTGGCGCTGCGCTGGCCAAAAAAAGTACCCGAAACAGTGCGGTGCAATGGGTGAAGAGTTTACTCGGAGAAATCCAGTGATTTGTTGAATCAGCACTTGTAGTACTAGGGTGGGGAAGCGGCAGGGAAACCTGCTGCAGCGACAAGAATGATGTTGTAGTTGCAGGACTCTTACACTTACGAATATGCAGTAAGAGTTCCACTATAGAGAAGGTGCTATAGATGCAGGAAGCCTCATCATACTCACGGATTTCATGTTGAATCACCGTTTTCAGCTCTGATGCATCGAGACTTGATTAACGTTGGACAAGCTGAAGCAGTGATTCGAGGCATGAAGCAGAGGCAAAGTCGGTACTCAGCATCTGTCTTCACCATGCGAGACTCTCTAGGAGAGCCCGCAGGGGCTGCACGGGCAGGAGTCGTCCCAGTGCTGCTGAAGCGTCCACTAGACAACAGCTGCAAAAGAAAGACATGGGGCAGACGCGCTGCGCTCTCAGTCATAGCCTGCTGCTGCTGCTGGTTGTACTGTTCATTTCCGTTTACTGTTCCGGATGAACGCAAAGTCTCAGCTGCGCTTGTAGAGGCCACATCCACTGCTGCAGAGCTCCACTCAGAACCTAGCGTTGCTAGCAGTGCTTCACACGACGAAGCAGTCCATCCGGAAGAACAAGCAGCAGCCGGTCCTGAAACTGCTGCTGACAGTGCAACAGTAGTTGACGCCGCAGCTACTGCCAGTGCTGCATCTGATGCAACAGGAAGCGCTGCAGATGACGCATCAGAGACTACTGCTCGTGAAGCACGTCCAGGGGGAGTGGAAGCAGCCGATCCTCTTGTCAACAGCGCGTCAGAGACGGAGACAGCAGCAAGTGGTGAACTGGAGGCACTTACTGATGAAAGTGTGAGTGAAGAAGCAGCCGCAAGACGGCTGCAGTTTGGTGACCCTGTGGTGGATTCGCAAGAACCAGGCAGCGACAACAGTGAGGACGAACTCAGCGGCAGTGAGCGGGGTACAGTCTACGGGTATGGCGAGGGCGAAGAACCTATAAATCCTCTTAGTCACGAGAAGGAAGAAGAAGTCTCACCGCGGGATCGATATTCATTCTCTGCTCGTCGACTACAGCACTCCGCAGCGGATGGAGAAGAAGGAGATCCACAGCAGCAGCAGCAGCATCAGCAAGAACTCACACACGAGGAAACAGAGAATATTGCGTCTCACAACGCACGTGAACAACCCCTGCGGAGGCTGCACGCGGACGCTGACGAGAAGACGGAGCAGAGCGAGCTAAAAGAACAACCGGAGGACGGGGGAGAGGATGTAGAGGGAGAAGCCGAGCGAAGAGGAAAAACCTCAGAAGCACTGGAGTTGTCACAGAACTCCGAGGCTGGTATTGCTGCAGAGCACGAAGCATCGCACGAAGAGCACGAAGAACTAACAACAGTTAACGAACGCGAGGATGCAGAGGCCGCGTACGATTTCCTACTGCAGCAATTGCAGCAGCAGATGCAACTGTTGCAACAGCTGAAGAGTACCCGGGCCCGTCCTGCTGTATTCGAAACGGAAGAAGAAGATTCAGTGGAAGACGTAGAAGGCCTGCTGGACTGGGCCTTGGATGACCTTGAGGATTCTAACTTTCGATCCGGAGGAGAGACGAATGTTCAACCCTTGACTCCTTCACGGAAACCCATTAAGAAGGGCCTCTTTCCTCGACGGCAGCAGAAAAAGTGGGAAGACGCGGAAAAGAAGTTGCAACCGCACAAGCAGGAAGAGCAAGTCGAAGAGGAGCATATTATATCCGCCCACTTCGTCGGGTCTGGTGCGCCGGTGAATACGCTAGATCAGGCAAGTGAGTCAACAGCAGCGTACGGAGATGATGCGTGGCCGGCGACAGACTACAGAACGAAGCAGGAGGAGGAGGAAGAGACTGAGGTGGAGAGAGAAAGTAAAATTGCTTCCCCTAAAGCTACAGGAGTGGCAGCTCGAAATTCCAAAAATTCCACATTACAACCACCGGTAAACTGGAATGTCTTCTTCCAGAACAGAAAGAAGAAGCCATTTTTCTCATCTTTCCGCCATAAGTGGGAAACACGCGCGTTGCCAAAGCTGAAGCCGATGGGAGACAAGGTCATCACTCTTGCGCAGCAACTCCTTGACCGCTTCGTATTAATGCCACAACCATATCCTCTGGTGGCCGTGCAGGCGCAGCCGCAGCAGCATCAGCAGCGAATCCAGTGGACAGCGCCTTTCAAAGACTCCGGAAGAATTCCTGTGGACAACGGAAGATTATACAATGCGTTCTTCAGGGGGGCGGAAGCGGCTTTTGCGGCTGCGGCAGCGCCAGAAACACTAGACGGAAGAGAATTTGCCGCAGCCAATGACGAAAAGGCAGACGCTGACCCAGGCACGCCAGTAGCAGCTGCAGCAAACGAAGAGGCCGTGAATCCTGCGGAAGACGGAGACGCTGGGACACACGAAGCAACAGCCGCCACAGCAAGAGAGCCCAAAACAGACAATGCAACGAAAGAGGGTGGTCGTCGTGATGCTCGTCGTCTATCGGAACACATCATTTCCCTTGCTGCAGACGCTGATGTTTCTACTCCTGTATCATCTTCTGATGCGACTGAAAACAAATCCTCACCACTAACCGATGAACTAACGCCCGCCACAGACGGCGGAGGAGGTTTCCCGGTGGGTTTAACTACGGAACAAAAGGAGAATGAAAGTTCCTATATTTCTGTGGACGTCCCCCCCGTTCTTTCGGACGGAGATCATTCGCATTCAGCGGCAGAACAGCGGAAGCCTGGTAGAAGACTAGCTGCACCATCGGCGACAGCGGAAAATTCTGCAGAGGCTCATAGTGTAGAAAACGAGGTGATCTGCGACAGCAGTGGCAAAGCCACCAAGGGAGAGCCTTGCTTTGGAGTGCCCAATTTTATTCCACCTGGCATAGATGAGAAGATGCACTTGAGGCAGCTGGAACTGATTGATGAATTTTTGACACGAGCGTTTGGCAACGGGTCAGATTTTCCAATCAACAACTTCGGGGGGCTGAGTTACGGCGCTGTCCAGAAGGAAAGACCCAAGGAGCCTACACCGGATCATTTCAGCAGAGGTAAACCAGAGACAGGACCTGAGGAGGACACAGCCGCACCTAAAGCGGCAGGATCACCGCCGTCAACAGGAGAGGCAACAACTGAAGGGGAGGAACTAGCAGCAGGAGCGGTGAAGCAGGTGTACGGCGGTTTACCACGACGTCCTTACCCTAGTTCTGAACACGGGCATCACCTTTTCAAAGGAGAGAGAATAAACAAGAACAGGGAAGGAGCAAGAAGAGCCCCGATAAAAGAGGAGCTGCCGTGGGACCGTGTTGATGAACAGAATGGCTGGGCAGAGGACACGGATATCGATGAGTTAAGTGAGGAAACAAAACGACAAGGAGAAGAGGAAGATGTAGAAACAGAGACAGGAGAAGATGAGGACGCACTACTATTCAACCGTAGAAAGTCAAGGAGACCGGGCGTGATGCAGAACATCAAAAGACAGGGGAAAGCGGTACGCGACGCGCTAGGGCAACTGGTCGTCCCTTCTCGCAAGGGCTTCAAGCGTTTATTCGTCACCGAAACGCCAGTCTCCTCAGACATGGAGAAACTACAACCCTCCATGAGTAAAGATACTCCACAAGCAGGTAGGAGCCAGAACAGCAGCAGCAACAGCGACAACAGAAGCAGCGACAACGGCAGTGCCAAAAGGAACAGTCGAAAATCTGACAGGGTGGAAGACACTCCTCCTCGGAGGATAGCCCGCATTCCCGGCAGCCGAGATCCACGTGGACGGCCTCTGGACAACACGTGTACGCGGTGCGAGAAAGTGGTCCTTTGTTTATTGCTTTTTCCTCACCTCCACACCGTAGAATCTTGTTCACTGATGTATCTTCCCGAAGGAATAGACAGTCCCTTTACTGTGTTCAACACTAAGTGTAGCCCGTGCTCCTCTTGGGGTACTAACAGGCCTCTGCCCACTATCTTGTCCCAGAGCAAATATACGCATTTGTCGGAGCCTTCCTCCGCATTTGCTTACTATGCTCCGGGGGACGCAATTGCAGCAGCGGGCACTGGTACGGACGCCGTCAGCGCTATCCCTTCCGCACCATGTCATGCAACTGCTGACGGCGTTGCTGAATCGAGCCCGATCGAGACAATCTCTAGCGGCTGGGTAGCAGCAGAAGACACAGAAGCTGAGAAACACTTGTCTGATACTCTTTCGCGGGCGTACGCAGAAGGAGCAAAAGCAGCAATAGACACAGCTACAACAGCAGGCGCAGCCACCGCTGAGCAGGACGCAGCAGCAGACGAAGCAGCAGCGGCAGTCGAACAATCCATTGCAGCAGCACATCGTACAGAGTTACTCGCAGAAACTGCACTAAGAGTACAAGACACAGCGGCTGACGCGGCAGCAGCAACAAGTAAAGAAGGAGAAGTGGGGTCGCTCCGCCACCGCGACGCACAACTAGTGCGTAAGCTGCGCTCCGTTGATGTTGCTGCAGCACCCAGGCGCCTCGCTGACGCAGACGTTGTAGAAGCAGAAAGCCACGGAGAAGATTCGGATGGAGAAGAAAACACAAGCCTAGATGCAGAAGCGACACAATCCGAAGAGGAGGAAGACGATGTGGAAGATGAGGAGGGGACGGTAGGCGGACAACAAGACGCTATCGAGTTCTCACAGGAGCACTACATCAGTGGAGAGCAGCGACAAGACCTGCCCTTGACGGAGGAGCAGCAGCCGCAGCAAAGTGCAGATCCCGTTGAGCACGGAGGGGAGGCGCCAAACCAGCTTCAGAGGGACGAACAGCAGCAGCAACGGCCGCCTAGTGAAGCAGAGCTACAAAGTCAGCAGCAGCAGCAGCCTCAGCAATCAGCCGAACCGGAGCAGTGGGAGGAAGTACTGGACGTCAATACAAGGGAAAACAGCGCCACTCCGCCGACGCAGGGAGCTGCAAGTGACGAAGAGCAGCATATTGAGCGCGCTTTGCTGGCCACCGCTGAACAAGTAAGCTTCTACCTCGCTTGAAGCGAATGATTCAACAACAACGACGCCAGTTTTCAGGATGACACTGGAGTGCCACTGCTCCAAGCGATAAAGCTGCCCATTTCTTCCACTGGTGTCCGCATATCAGTTGCTGCCCCACAGTATGTATATACATATATGCGTGCGCAAAGAGGTGTACGTATGTATATGTATACATAGCTCGCAAGGGTGTTGGCTGCTTCCTGCTGTTCATGTACCTCGATACCTAGTACGTGTATGTATATATATATATATACGTATATATTTATATGTACTTCATCCTCTTTGTGCACTGTTCCAGTAAACAAGCAAGTTTACAGCAATACAGGCTGGTCCGGTGCTCTCTGTCGCTCAATGGCAAGGATGACATTATTTCTTCAGCACTACACTGAGTTGAAGCCGCGTTCGCCACGAGGAGTGCTAAGGCGAAATAAAGGGAAGGCTAGAGATGCTCACATAAATAAGTGCACCTGTAACACTACACAGAGGCGTTCACAACCGTGCTACATCATCGTGCCAAGAACCGCATAAACAGACGAGGGATCTGGCAAGACAGGCGTACTTTACTGGCCTCTCTCCACTGCGCTCTGTACCTCTCTATGTGCGCACGTTTATACATGTGCGGAACTCCACGTATGGACAGGTACGCGCTCCAGTGCGTGAAGCACGGTGAAGCACACGTACGTTTTGACGTGCTTCTAAACTGTTCTTTGGTGTTACCTTTTCGTTGCCTTAGAAGTTGCCTTCCTTGTCATGCGAGCGGAACCAACTCGCCGACGTGCGCACACAAGCACAGTTCCTTGTGAGCCCGTATACTTGTATTTCGCTGTAGATGCTTGAGAACACATAGGATAATTAGCCGACGGGTCAACAGGCTGCAAGATCTGTGGAAACTTGTGTGAATTTATAGATTCACACAAGTGCACCAGAGGCTGCATCCTTCGTTCTACTCGTTCATTGCCCTGTGCAAACCGCGTACACACATGCTCCTGTCTTCGGGATGAGTGTTGAACAGCAGTCTACAATGTTGACATCGGCTGTGGAACATCTGGCTCTAGATGGAGTGTGCGTGTTTCTTACGCGTCTCCGTGTCTCCGTCTCTCTCTCTTTCCACACAGACGGCCACAATCACTACATGTTTTTCTGGATATCCGGTTATTTATACACATGTGTATATATATATATACATACATGCACGTGTATGTCTCCATATCTTATATCAACTGAACTAAGCGCACAGCATTTTCTCGCCCTCACTTTGGCATGTGTGTGTGTGCAGGATATGTGTTTGTTCGTGCAGAAGAAAACCTATACATCTCACTTCCATGCGAGGTCTCTGAAGTTGTTTACATGCCAGCCACTTGTGACCAAGTTTGCACGTAATGCGCTCACACATGGCGGGGACGCGCAGCATATGTCGTGCATCTGTTTCCAGTCCGCAAGCTTCTGTGCATATCAACGGAGCCGCAAATTTCGTGTCATGTCCTGAGATTGACTTTATCTGAATGTACAGGAAGCTAGACCCAGCTTTTCGGTCTGCCCGTGCATCGGGGCCGTTCCTTCCCGGCTGCAGCGGCTGCGCGGCCAGGCCAGTGCGAAGCCTGCGGGGCTGGCAGCGGCAAGAGGAAAGGGCGAAACAGCAGGAAGAGTCGCCTCAGACGCTGGAAGCAAAACCTCTGCGGCCGCACCAGAGGAGGGAGCTGCAGCACAGGAACCAGAGGGGAAGGAGTACCCTACAGAGCCGTCGCAGCAGGAGAAGATCCCTCAACTAAGCGTGGCAGAAGAGGAGGCCTCATCGATGCCATTTGACGGTACGTTTTGTCAGTACTGTCAAACAGGGGCGCAGAGGAAGCAGGAAGCTGTAGAAGCAACGTACGACTGCACTAGCGCGGACTGTAGTAGGATATACGAGACCTGGAGTAGAAGCACTCAGCAAAGCAGCAACAACGGCAGCGCCCTGCATGTGCCTCTGGTGCTGCAGCATATTAGGGATCACCCGTGGATGACTAGAGCAATCGTCGGACTTGCTACCTGGTTAGGAGGAGATGTGTCTTCGTTGAGTGAGATGGAGCGCAGAAAGAAGGATGTGACAATATCTGGTCTCGCGCCTGCTTTCCTGGTGCCTCCTCCGCCGCGTCGTCCTGCCTTCCTCCTGCGTTTGCACCCGCAGCGCCAGCAGCAAGCACAGCAGCAGCAGCAATGTGAAGAGCAGCGACAGGAGGAGCAGCGGCAGCAGCAGCCAAGGAACTCAAAGGGGGGGGGAAAGGGGGAAGAAGAGAAGCAGGAGGAGGAGGAGAATGACGGCGTAACTGACGCCTCGGCAGCCAGGGGAAGTGGACACGAGGAGAGCTTGCGACTGCAGAACGAGGAGGAGGAGGAGGAGGGGTCAAGAATAAGGACGGAACCAGGAGCAGCAAGAACAAGCGAACAGCAGGAAAAGAAGTTGCAGCCTGGACAACTTAAACCCCAACGGGTGCGCTTCCTTCAAGCGCAGTATCATCCAGCAATGGCAACTTTTTGGGAAGCTATGGCAGGACTGCTTTTGGCTGCTGATGAGGAGCAGATCGCGCAGCTACGCAGGGACAGGGGGGTTGAGGAACAAGAAGAAAGCTGGTGGAAAGCCACTCCATCGGGAATGCCTACAGCTTCTGCGTGCAAGGTAGCCGAAGAGGGAGAAGCAGCGGCAACGGCGGAGACCGAAGCACAAACGGCAACACTGGCAGCGGGCGGTGTACGTGGGACACCAGCCACACGATCAGGAGGAGAAGGAGGAGACACACCCTCACGCGAAGAAGCAAGGGTTGCTGCCACTTCCGCAAGCGAGCGCGGTTGTACGTGTAACAGGACAACTTTGCCGCTTCGTAGCCCGTCGGGCAGGCGGTATCTGTATGCAGTAAAAAGCAGAAATCCGTCACACGTGTTGGCAGACAAGCGGCTGCAGCGGTCCCTGCAGGACCGCGTGGCGATGGATCACAGGTCTTTCGCCAGTTTTTGGGAAGCGATCGCTGCTCTGTTGAAAGGAGGCAAAGTGGAAAAAGTCAAACAGTTGAGAAGGAACAGGTTGATGTGATAAGCCAAGGGTTTGCTGCAACGTGGATAATATTTGTGTGCGTGTGCGCATACATTACCACCTGTCTGACATACATTCAGAAGTAAAAGTGTAACTTGCCGAAAGCGCGGGGCACACAGAGCATTAGGCGCCTTTCCGCATGTGTCTAGCCGACCTGTTTGACATACGTCAAACACGAAGTAAAAGAGTAACTTTCCGAAAGGACGGGGCGTACAGCGCATTAGGTGCATTTCCGCATGTTTGTAGTCGGTGAACCGTGAGTTGAGGAAGAACCAATAGCACTTCTCAAACGGATGACATACGTGCGCAGAGAGATGGGGCCTCTCTTTTCTCCAAGTGTACACACGTACATACATTTGTAACATCCTTATAGACGTGTGTACGAGCAAGTATATATATATAAATGTACATGTTTATCTATATGTGCGCCCAGTACACATAAGAAATAAAGGAGGAGGAACGGCCCCTGTATGTACTTGAGAGATGCTGCACGACAAGAAAAGAGGTACATTCTTTTCCAAGACTAAGAAGGCATAAAGATAGACAGGAACTCTCGAAAAAACTTGAGGAAATCAGACAGTGAACGCTCATTGTGACTCGATAAAGACAGACAGTCTACGTCAGAATCCACGGAACTATCATCACTTGCAATATATATGCATACATATGTGTTCTGGCCTCTCTCCACTGATGTGCGTGCTGTACTAAAACATGCAAGTAGACGCAGGAAAAGATCTACTTTTCAGAACCGAGAAAGACTACGGAAGACTAGGTCAGAATATACGGAACGACAATGACTTGCAGTATATACACACACGTGTATGTGGTTGCGTCTCTCTATGTATGTGGGTGCTGTACTAAAACGTGAAAATACACGCGGAAAGATATCTACTCTTCAGAACCGACGAAGACTAGTGCGGAACTGGAAACCTCAGGAAAAAGCCTGTTCCACCGCCTGCAACTAGTACACGGAATTAGGCTTAGTATACGTAAGACAAATAAACTGGAAAAGTCTTCGTAGTTGGCATTTTGGGGGAGAATTACTCTTCGGCTGAGAAAAGGCCTTGCCCGGTGGAGAGGGAGAGAGAGAAAGAGTTTCAAAGACGAGTCTGATGACAAAGTCTTTGAGTCGGTCATGGATACTCCGACGTGTGGAAATGAGCGAAGATGCTCTGCAGTGCCGTGATTCTGCACAGCACTGCTCTTCAGACTGAAGACTCATGTGCGCTGAGAAACTACGCCGTAGTATACATACACTCTGTAACACATGTATAAACCTTTCGGTATATGCGCAGCTACAGGTTGTATCAGGTTTAGCAGCGCACGAACCTCTCGCTTGCATAGAAATGGAGCAGGCTGTGTACATTTTGAAGAAAAAGACTCTCGCAGACACCTGAACCATCAAATACTTACGAGAGAGACGCTTTCTGAAGTGCAGCCGCATACACTTGGTGAAACAGACCTGTGCAAGAGTGACTATCTCTGGGGTTTACGAAGATACATAGCAGCAATCTAAAACACGGGATACAAGTGGATACACAGGAATGCGCTAGACCTAGGAAAACGCAGATATACAGGAGAAGAACAGAGATGCTCGTAGGTAGGAACGTCTGTAGTATTCTACGAATACCAGAAATGTTTGTGAGTTGAACACTCCAAGGCGAACACGGAGTAACGAAGAAAAAGGTGTAGGGATACGATTTTCTGGTATGAGAAAAAATACCCCGGTATTCCTACGTCTCTTTCTTCGTGTACACTAATGCACACATGCACACACACACACACACTGTTTGTGCGAATGGGTTGCGTATCACTTGATTCGCCCTTCCTCATATGTAAAGATTTGCTCCGATTGAACCGCCCTCAAGGCTTCTGTTTCTGTATACCTGTACGCTCCTTCTGCACGTAGGCTTCATTGCCCCCGCCAGAAAGCACCCAAGTATCACTTCATTTCTTAATCTGGGTAGGCGAACACGACGTCCTTTCATGCTCAAACATGCGTGGTCAAGTGTTGTCCGCTTGCCTATTCTTATATTGCACCTCAGGTGCACTCCGACAGATAATACGCCTGCGTGTGTTGAAGTGTGTGTGGGTCCACATGCGTATGTACATGTATACATATATCTGCCCAAACAGGCGAGGCTCCCTGAGGCACGATCTGCGCGGGCTTCATTTGTGTGTTCCTAAACCCACGTGAAATCTCGTGATGCGTGTATTTTGCCTGTGACGCTCCTTGATGCATGTGCACTCTTATCGCGTGTCTTGAGTGCCTCCGACTTGTACGTACACCTGCGACTTGCGTGGCCTACCCACAAATCCGGTGGACCAGGACACCAACAGTACCCCATACAGTGTCCTGAAGAGGCAGCAAGCACGCGTGCTGACGGTGGGAGTAGTTCGCAGCAACTTTCTGTACGCGCGAAGATTCCGTCTGTACCGCCTTCATCAGACGTGTGAACAGCTGTGTAGCAACATACGTGTGTTTTGGACAATGACACTTGTACTATAGAGCTAGTGTGTGGCGAGACACGGAGAACAGCAAGGGGACTGAAGGCGGAAGATCGCAGCGTGTCGAGTGTTTAGGAAGCCCGAAGAAACGCCGGCACGCAGGAACCTTCGCTGTTTGTTCAACAACGACAGGTGCAGACGTTGAAGAGGAGTCTGACGATACCGCTGCGTTTAAGTTGTTCACGTGCATCTGTCTGCGTCTTTACGTGATCTTTAGCATATGATGTATCCGCACATGTCTAGATGTGTGCGTACGCTTACATATGTGTGTGTGTGTGTGTACACGTGCGTAGGCGAACTGGACAGGGTGCCGTGTAGTTCATGTGGAACCGGCGGAGTTCTACATTTCCACGAGAAAGCAGACATACACGCAAGTAGTGTGTGTGTGTATATACATATATATCTTTGTGAGTGAAGCAGTACACTGTACAGCGCAGTAACGGCAAGAATATCAAAGACAAACGCGTTCCTGCCTCTCACAAGTAACATTTACTTCCTTCTGTTGGAGCACTTACACGCACACACAGAAATACGTGTACTTCGCTTGCATGCCAAGCATGACTGTCTTCTTGTTGATTTAACAAGATGAGCTCCGCAGTGTGTATACACGTGTGAGTTGGCGCCTCTTGGGTCCCTACTCACTTTATCAAAAAACCACAACGGTCTGCTGCTGTCCGACTGCAACTGGCCTACGTGTCCACCTTTCGTTGCTGCTGGAGGCACACCGGCAGACAACACTTCTGCTATATAATTCCACCTGTTGCTCCTGCTGCTGCTCGAGTAACTACTCTGCGATGTAGTGCTGACAAGAGTTGTGCCTGGAGTCGCCTTCGCAGCGATAATACTGCAGCTACTGCAGTCGCTTCCGATGTTGCTATTCGCGCCGCTGCTGCTGGTGCTGCTGCTGTCTTTTTCGCTTCCACGCCAGCGGTAAACACTTGCATCTTCCTGCTCGCCTGCTGCTGCGGTCGCTGCGGTTTTTGCGACGGCTGCCGCGTTCCTTCTTCATCATCTTCATCTGCGCCATCAGCAGCACAAAAATCTTCCTTCTTGTTCTTCTTCTCCTTCGGCAGGTGCTGCTGCAGTTGCTGCTCCTACTGCTGGTGCTACCACTGCCGCACGTACTCGTGTGTGCTGCTCTTGCTGCTGCTGCCGCTACAACTCCTACCAGGACAGCTGGGGTTGCTACTGCTGCTACTGTTGTCGCTACGTTTTCACTACTCCTGCTGCTGCCACGGTTGCTGCGGCTACGGCTGCTGCTGCTCTTCGTCTTCGTCTTCGTCTTCAGGAGCCGCAGCAAAAATATCTTCTTCTTCGTCGGGTGCTGCTGCGGCAGCTGCTGCGCGTGCAGCTTTGCGCCGCATGTCTTGAAGCTCTGCCTCCACGACAGTCGCATCGATAGAGCCGTCTGGTGCTACGTCCTGCCGCTGGTACACCTGCATGTACGACTCTGCAGCAGCAGCAGCAGCACGAAACAGCAGCGGCAGCAGAGGGTCGTAGCAGCAGCAGGGAGTAGCAGCAGCAAGCAATAGCAGCAGCAGCAGAGAGCAGCAGACCCAAGGAGAACAACCAGCAGGCCTCAAAATAGGCAGCAAAAGCAGGAGCAGCGCACAGCCGTACCACCGGTGGGCCGAAGAAGCCGCAGCAGTGAGCAGCAGCAGCACGCAGCAGAAAAAACCGCACAGAGCAGACTGCAGACAAAGAAAGAACCAGAAACAAACAGCAGCTCGCAGCGGTAGAGTACAACAGCAGAGACAGGCACCGATGCCGCAGGCAGAGACGTGTGTGATACGTAATGTGTCACCAGCGTCAGCAGCAGCAGCAGCGCCAGGGCAGCAGCAGCAGCGTCAGAGCAGCAGCAACAGCAGCATCAGGGCAGCAGCAGCAGCGTCAGGGCAGCGGCAGCAGCAGCAGCGTCAGGGCAGCAGCAGTGCAACAGAAATAGCCGTTGTCAAGCAAGTTTGCCAGGAGGACGGACAGAGGCCGCAAGCGCTGGCGGGTCTCCGAATGGAGAACAATGACGGCAGCGAGCAGAAGCACAAGTTCGACCGGCAGGCACCAAACAGCAGCTGCGGAGAACTGCGTCCGCCACACTCTGCAGCAGCAGCAGCGGACACAGCAGCAGGACAGTCACTTCGACCAGCAGTGCGATCAGTAGCAGCATGTACAGCATGAACCAGACGGAGAGAAGCAGCAGCGACGGATACAACACAAGACGTGATCGACTGCAACAACGGCAGAAGAGTCGAGAGCAGCAGCAACAAGCAGGGGCAGCCGTTGGGGGAAGGCACCACCTACAGCAACACGAGCGAGAGCGGCAGCAGCACCGACGCCGGCGCAACAGCAGCAGCAAGAGAAAAGGCAATTAGAGGCACCAAGGCAAGCAGCGGTACCAGCAACAGGAGAGCAATGCTGGCCAGCGCACGGCTGCAGCAGGAGTCATCAGCAAGAGGACGAGCACCAATATCAGCCGTAACCGAGACCGAGGGCCTCCCACGAGCAACAAATAAGGCAGCAGCAGCAGCAGTCGCAGCAAGACGAGGAGGAGAAGGCGTATTCCTACTACTACTACTGCTACTACTACCAACCCTAGCAGTCGCTGGCGACAGTGGCATGGAAGTGCGCGAGCCGCAGGGGCAACCGCAGCAGCGGCAGCAAGAGGAGGAAAAGCAACAACAGCAGAAGATGACAGACACGTTCATGCCCTCCCCTTCCAAGCGCAGCAGAGCAGCAGCCGTGTGGGCACTGCGCGACGTCAGGGAACATGCGCAGCGACGACAAAAGCGGACACAGGAAGAGAGAAAAGAAGGCACGCATGTAATAAATATGACGAAGTTCTTTTCTTCGTTCGTACCTGAGAGAGCAACAAATTGTGGGAGGACTTGAGTCACCCGGAGATCTTCAATTTCAAACCACTCATTTGTAGGCTGCATGCAGAGACATGCGGGCCAACACCACTTCTCGACCGTTAACAAAGAAAATCTTGCGTTTTTCTTTGTGTCTACACACAGACGTAACGCCACACAAAGTGGAACAACGCCACCTCTCGACTGCTAAACAAGATAGTCTTCCGTTCCCCTTCCTTGTCTACACATAGACACAACGCCGGCAATTTAGATATATGCAGATATGTGCGTAGGACATACAGACAAAGCCACACGTATGTCCGCTGAACAGACACGGGCGTCGCCGGCTCTACGTACGTACGTATACGTATGCATACATATAGTCTCCCAAACGTACAGCAGCAGCCAGCAGGTGTCCACACTACAACAAAGCAACCTTCACACATATACGTGTATCTTCGGACAGGTCTACATGCATGTGTTCACACGTAACTGCACACACGAACACGTCCATATACGTACATTGCAGGGGGGCCAATAGTACAGTGAAATACGCAAGCATACACATATGCAACGGCGTCTACGATGAGCAGACGTGGCGTCGCAACGATGATGCGGAACAGACAACAAAGAAGAAGAGGCGCGGCGGGTATGGAGAGGACCAAGAGAAATGCACTGACACATACAAATACGTCTGTCTCTCCCCACCTACCGACGTGGACATGTGCGTGCGTCCACCAGTGGATCTGCCCAGCTCTCTCTCTCTGTCTATTGATGGGTGCCCCTACGCATACACACGTGTATATCAGCATACACACATGTAACGCCCGCGAACAGACAGACCTTCTCATATATGTGTAGGCATTAACGCATGCAGAGAATGTATACACACACACACACACGTATACACGTCTTGCAACGAGGTCATGCCCAGCGCCTGCCAAAAAAACCCCATACACATACATTTATAGTCGCCTGTAGGCGTGCGGGTCTAGTAGACAGCCGCAACACATACACACACGTAAAGATATAGCGACGGACAAATAGGAAGTTGTGTCTGCAGACCGAAGACCCCTCCTTTCTACACACACACACACAGAGGCAGAGGCACTACTGGCCGCTTATTTTCTCCCTATAATATATATTTACTACACCCATGCTGCTTTGTCTCTCTCTCTGTCTCTCCGGCACACACGCATGTACGGGTACATCCACGCGCGCCCTCCTCTGTCTCTCTTCAGGCAGATACTTCCACAGACACAGCTGTCTCTCAGTACTTCTGAAAAAGGGCCGCGCACAGAGAGATATACCGAGTGCAGGACATGGACTTTGTAGCGGCCGTCGTGGGGTTTGCCCTGGTGGCAGATGTTCGCCACGAGGTTATACTTCGAAACGGGATTCTGCTCCTGCGCGTCTGCGTGGATATCTGCACCAACACGCCAAAAAACAACACCACATGCGTTCCCACCAAATCACACCCACACATCTGCACACACATCTATATCTACATATATATATGTATATATATATATGTACCCACAACGTCATGTACATGTGTGTCTTTAAATGCGCACATATACATATATATATATGTATGTATATATACATATGTATATGTACGCATTTACACACACACAGACACAGCAATGTTCACGTATTCAATATATATATATATATCTGGGAAATATACGCATGCAAATAGGTATGCGTGATAGGTGAAGACATAGACGTCTTCAGTTGACGTGGTGAAGAGAGAGCGGAAGGGGAGGGAGGAGAATCGACGGAAGCGGCGGGATCCGTCGGACTTTCGCAGGGTCCATCGCAGAAGACGCGCGGGGAGGGTGGGTGGGAGAAGACAGCGAGGAGAACGCCGGGGGGGTGCGGGAGTTCTGGTGTACAGACACCAGAAGAACGGCCCTTACAGTCTCTCAGGTCCAGGTGTTTCACCGGGAAAGTGGCAATGGTGGGGTTCTTCTCCACGTAGAAATTATTTTTTGAGAAACGCTTCAAGTGAAGCAGCAGATATTTAGGCAAGCGCCAGAGACTGTAGCGACGCAGACTGCCCGGCGACACTTCCTGCAGTAAGCGAGCGACGCGACAGCAACAGCAGCAGCAGCGGCAAGGAGGTCGTTACGGCACAACGGCAACACGTGGCGAAGCTGACCATTTACAGCAGCTGCACCAGCAACAGGCGCGCAGCAAGACAAACCTGCAGAGGAAGCACGGCAGCAGAGGAAAAGTGTGTGTCCACCGGCGCTACTAGCAGCAGCAGGAGCGACAGACACACAACCTTAAGGAACCGCAAGACTAACATATCGGCAGCAGCAGCAGCAGCCCACTCCCACCGCGGCGCGACTCCAGCAGCACCAGCCGTCTCCCAGCAAAAGCAGCAGCAGAGAGCAGGAACACGCCCCCGCCGCAGCAGCAAAATCGTGCAGCACCGGCAGGAGGAAAAGCTCCGAGGCGCAGCAGACTACCAGAAGCAGCAAGCGCAGAGGCAGCAGACACGGCAGGCGCCACAAAACCGGCACCACAAGGACACAGAGAGAAAGAGAAACACACTTCATATATATACACACACGACTCTTACTACTCGACGCCACATATACTCTTACACTGCAGCGAAAGAGAAAACAGCAGCAGCAGGGCAGAAGGAAGAGTAAAAGCTGCAGGGGGACCTACTCACCGGCAGACGCTCTGAGGAAGGAGCACCGACTGCAGGAGTCGCAGCAGGAGGAGAAAAAACACCAGCAGCAGAAGTCGCAGCACGGCCAGCAAGAAGCGGTGCAGCAGGAGAACAACAGAAGACCCAACAGCAACAGGGGCGGGATGTGCAGCAAGAGCAGCAGCAAGAAAGGCAGCAGGGGAAACGGCAGAAGTGGCCGCGTGCGGCACCTACGAGAACTTGTTCGCAGTTGAACTTCTGCAGCAGATCAAAAATCGGCACCTGAGGCCAGCAGGAGAACGCAGCAGCAGCAGCAACGCAACAGCAGCAATGCAATAGCGCAACAGCAGCAGTGCAGCAGCAGCAGTGCAGCAGCAACAGCAGCAGTGCAGCAGCAGCAGCAGAGCAACAGCAGCAGTGCAGCAGCAGCAGCAGCAGCAGAGCAACAGCAGCAGCGCAGCAGCAGCAGTGCAGCAGCAGCAGCAGCAGCGCAACAGCAGCAGTGACTGCGCGCACAGCAGCAGCAACACCACGAGGGCTTTGGCGGAAAACAACGTGCTGTGCTCCTCTCTCCATCGTGCTCCTGCCCCGCCTTTTCATCTTCTCCCACAAAACTTCTTCATCCTCTGCTGCGGAGATGCTTTCTCTGCAGCCGCTGTTGCTGCTCTTGTTGGTGCTACTGTTGTTGCTGCTGCCGTTGTTGCTGTTGTTATTATTGCTGCTGTTGCTGCTGCTAGTCTTGCTGTTAATCCTCACGCTGCCGCGGTTTCTCTGCTGCTGTTGTCGCAGCTGCCGCCGCTGTTGTTGTTGCTAATATTGCTGCTGCTGCTTCTGCTACTTCCGCTGCTTTTATTGCGAGAGAGAGACAGAAGAGAAGCCGTTTAAGCCGTACAATGGTTGTCGTTCGTGTGTACGTCACATCCAAGCATACTAGAAACGAGTAGATCTGCCGCTTCAGCAGCCCTGTGTTGGGCGCAGAGACGGGTCCGGTATAGTTACACCACACACGCCACACAGAGGTAGTACGCGTGCATCTACGCGGGCAAGCGGGTAGGCTATGTGTATACGCAAGTGTTCAGCAGGGCAAGTGGATGAAAAAGCTGACGTGGGGGATCATGTTGCGGTCGAGAGAATCTTTGAAGATAGGAGCTTGCGGCAGGTCGAGCGTCAGATACCTGCAGCGGCACCAGCATCACGCGCAGCAGCCACTCCACACGCAAAATGCAGCAGCGGCAGTTTCCCCAGTCCCGCAGGAAGAAGCCTTGGTGCAGTCCCTGCTACTACGACGTAATAAAACCGGCTCTCTGCCACTCGATAGAGATCCTCTCCCCACAAAAACTACGCCTCTGCGGCGCACGCACAGCAGCCGGCCTTCTTTCCCCCAGGTGGAGTGTACGTACACCTCCCACACCCTCAGTGCAGCACCTCGGTGCGTACGCACAGCGAGCGGTGGACCTTCCGCACATGAGTCAACGGTGTCGGGATCCAGACGACAGGGAGAACTGACGGTGTACGTACACCCCACTCCAGAGACGTTCCCCTGGTGTCTCGAGTGTACATACACCCGGCTGAACGCCTGCAAGCCGGGCATCGCGCTCAGACCCGATAAGACAACGCAGCGCCGCTTCCTCTCTCTGCCCCACGCCCAAAATCGACGCCACATAACAGCCACCTTAACCGTCTTGCGCGCCGCCGTGTACAGACACGCAAGTGGACATGCAACAGCGACAGCCGGTCTGCAGGGCATAGTCCACATGGCCACATGAGAAACGTCTCATAGGCACGCAGACACCACGGCAAGCAGCTGCTACCGCCGTGGAGTGGCTCCGCGGCGGCGACCGCACGTTCTACTGAAAAGGAAAGTCTCGCTCTTCCGCAGTTATGCTGCTTCCCTTCCCTTCTTCCCTTCCCCCCCTCCTCGGCCACGGTGTACGTACGCCGCAGCAGCGGCGAGCGGCACGGCACACCTGCTGCACGTGTTCCTCGCTCGCGACGCTGCAGCAAAAAGCAGCCCTTACAGGAACGGAGTAATTGCCGTCGAAGGAGGAAGGCGTTGCGCTTCGGCGTCAGCTGTCGTCGTTTTAACCATCACCTCGCCTTGAAAACACTCTTCCACCACCGCAGCTGCACGCGGGAACACATGCGCATGCGAGGACCATGCAAGTATGCGTATCTCCCCTCCACACCTAACTCCCACTACACATGTATGTGCCTACGAAATGAGCGATTTACAGGAACTTCTGCAGACAGACACGCACAAGTACACACATTTGCAGCGTTTTTCTCTCCTGCCCCGGTCCCTCTTCCTGCTGCTGCTGTTGCTGCTGCTCGTCTTCCTCCGCACGCTGCTGCTGGAGTGTGGTGTTGCACAGGTGGTGGTCACACACGGACGTGTGCCCTTCACTTCCACAGGCGCGGCGCACACGCAATGGTAGGAGCAGATAAATGCGCCTGCTGCGGTATACGCAATCTTCCACAGTCCCCCGTGCGACCACCCAGAGAAGTTGCTCGCCCACCTACGCTACCCGTATATCTATGGACTGCTCAGAGAAGCCGCGCAGCAGCAGCGGCAACAGGGTAAATACATTTCCAGTGGGGAGGAAAGACACACAGAAAGAGAGAGAGAGATAGCAGCTGCAGGGCCGTGTGTGTACACGCAGAAGGGACAGGCCAAAAGAGCGTGGCATGCAGAGACACGGCAGACACACAGAGACAGAGACAAAGCGTGAGGAAGCAGCAGCTGCAGCAACAGCAGCCGTGGAATGCGGAGGAGAAACGGCGCGAGCCCCACAACAGCAGCATGTCGTGGGAAGGAGACAACGAGAGAGACACAGACGAGAAAGAGCAGCGGCGGCAGCGCAGTGCGTGCGCAATGGTAATGTGAGAGAAGACAGTCCACAGCAACAAGACGTGCACACGTGTTGTTCCACCACCGCCACGACCACCACCTCCCTTGCAAGTTGACAGCAGCAGCTGAAGAAAGCCGAAGGAAAAAGAAGAACAAGGCAGAGGAAGAGGTGGACGAGAAGTCCAGATGAAAGACAGGAGACCGCTGGAAGCGGTGGTAGAAGAGTGTCCACGAAAGACAGGAGGACGGCGGAAGAGGTGGAAGAAAAGAGAGGAGATGGACTCACAATTAATTTTTGAACGGTGGGCCGACTTCTGGATGCGGTGCATCAACCAGCAGAAAAACTGCAGCGGGTCTGCCTTTTGTCCTATGCAGAACTTCTTTTTGCTTGCGACGCCGACCGCCTGCAGACGCAGCGATGGCAGCAGCAACAGCAGCAGCACCGCAGGGAGCGCGACAGGTAGAAGATTATTTCTTGCAGCAGAGTGCGCTGCGAGAGAAACGAAAAGTTGAAGGAAAGAGGAGAGGCGAAGAGGGAAGCGAAGAGAGAAGAAAAGTCGACTCAAAGGAGACGAAGGAGAAGAACAGGAGCAAGTAGGGGGAGGGGAGGGGCGGGAAGACGAGGACGAAGAAGAGGAAAAGGAAGAAGAAGTAAAGGATACGAAGCAGGAGAACGAGAAAGGTGGAAGAGAAGGAGAAGCAAAAGAGACGAAATAACGAAAGGAAGGGGAAGAAACAGAAACACAAGACATCAAACAGGCAGAAGAGACGCAGCAAAGAGAGCAGCGCAGTAACCGAGAAGAGAGAGTTGAGCAGGCAGCGCCGCACATCGTTACGCAGGAACTTTCTTCTTGCGGAGCGGCGGGGAGGGGGCCACGGGCGGGGACGTACTTGACACATAAGCTTTTCTGCTGCAGCAGGAGACCTGCCAGCAGCACCTTCAGTTCTCTCTGTGCAAGTGTGCATGCACAGAGAAGCGGCGCGGGGGGGCGGAAGGCGAACGCAAGAGGATGACGCAGAAGAAAGAGGCGAACAGCCAGCCAAAGAGAAAGCGAGCGTGAAGGAGAAGAAGTCCGCAGTGAAGCACAAAGCAGAAGACACGGGGAAACACGACGTGAACGAAGAGAGGGGAGACGCCAGATAGGGCTGCAGGGAAAGGAGACGAGACGACGAACGAGGAGAACAGAACAAGAAAGGCACCCCCACGAAGTCTTAGAGGAGACGAGACAAGAAAAGACGTGGAGAGACAGAGAGACGACCGAAGGAGGAGGGCAGAGTAGAGACACAAGAAGGAGACCAAGAGCGACACAGGGAAGAGGAAGGTACGGAGAGGAGAGGGACAGGCATGCAAAGAGACGGAGGAGGACACGTGGGGAGGTGAGGAAATGACATAAAAGAGGAAGAAATTTCCGTGAGAAAGTCGACGAAACGGAAGCCGAGAAGGAGGAGGACGAGGAGACGAGGGAGCGCAGCAAAGGAGAGGACGAGAAGACAACAGAGAGAGAGACAGAGAGAGGGGGGGACATCGGAAGAAGAAGAGAGGACTGCGAGAGGGAGGAGGGCCGCCGAAGAAACGGAAGACGCTGCAAAGAGCTACAAAGAAAAGGCTAGCAGGGAGAAGACGCACATTAACGTGCGAGGAGCTGAGACAAGAGAGAGCCGGGACACGAAGACAGAGACCAAAAAGGATGAGGGGGAAAGCGCTGTGCGCAGCAGAAGTTCTCACACACGTGACGCAGTAGCAACACGACAGCAGCAGCAGCAGCAGAGGAGTGGCGGCAACAACAGCAGCACGGCAGCAGAAGAGCAGTGCAGTGGCTAAAAAAGAGCAGGGCAGTGGCAGCAGCGCAGCAGAAGAGCAGCAGCGGAGTCCCAGATGTCGGCGACACCGCCGGGGCCGCAGCAGTTGCCCGTCCCCCAGCGGAGCGTCGGCCGTTCTCAAGTTGCAGACTCAGCGACAGTAGCCGGAGCAGCAGAAAAGCAGCAGCACCTGCGCCGCGGGGTGCTGGGCAACAGCAGCAGCTGTACAACAGAGCGCAGAAGGCGGGGAGCTGCTGCAGCAGCTCCAGCAGGAGCGGCCGTGCAGCCGCAGGAGGCGAGAGCGGCAGGAAGCGCAGCAGGAGGTGACTGGGAGCAGACGCGTCCGCAGCAGCAGTAGCAGGAGCAGAAACGGGAGACCGGCTAGCAGCAATGACAAGTCACAGCGAGTTACTTCTCAGCAGAATTGCAGCAGGGTCGACGACCCCACCGCGCTGCAAGCCAGCCACGGCAGCAGCCGGACGAGGAGCCGCCAGAGAAGCCCAACTCGGTGACGCGGCAACAGCAGCAGCATAGCAGGGGCAGCAGGTGAGTGTCGGCTGGTCGCGCCGGCAGCAGCGAAACAGCAGCGACAGCTGCAGAGGTAGTCCACAGAGCAGTGGATTCCCACGGCGCCAGCGGCGGCGGCAAAAGAACACCGCCGAGACGCAGTGCCAACCCAGCAGCAGCAGCAGAAGCGGGAAACGGATGGAGAGCCGTTCCGCTGGTCTTTATGCAGATAGGAGGGGAAGGAGGAGAAGCCGCAGCAGAGACCACGGCAGCAGCAGAGACCACAGCAGCGGACACAGCAGTGAGAGGGGAGCTGCGGAAGGAAAAGAAGACGAAGAAGCAGCAGCAGTTGCTGTTGCACGAGAAGGCAAGAGCGGTGCAGAGAAGGACTACGAGAGAGCAGCTAGCTCCATTTTAGAGAGCGAGAGGTAAATGGGAGCTGGCTGGTTGCAAGGAAGAGAGACTGTGAAGAAGTGTTAGAAACTTACTTGAAGAAACTCGTGGGGGGAGACAATTCCTTTGAAGTTTTTGACGTTGAAGATTTTGCGCGTGAGCTCCCCAAGAGCAACAAGGACGGGGTCTTGATTTTGTATGTGGGACAGATCAAGCAGCAGCAGCCAGCTCCGCAGGGGGACGACGGTGCAGAGAGCCTGAGCGAGACAGCAGCAGCAGGAGATAAAAGGAGGGGACAGAGACACAGACACAGAGACCGGATGAGAAACCCAAAAGTCGGAAAGAAAGGAGAGGAAAAGACGATAAGAAAAACGGGGGTTGCAGAGGTATCTGCGGTACAAAGGGAAGCGGCAAAGAAAGCGACAAGGAGGGAACAACAGAGAAGTGGAGGAGAACAAACGGAGAAGAAAACACGAGAAGAGGACCCTCAGCGGAAGAGGAAAACCGCCACCGACGGACAAGGGAAGGGGTGACATGCTAGTGGACGAGACGAGACAAAAGAAGGGAAAAAAGAGGTGCAGGGGGGGGAACAGCAGGAGGAGACGAGAAAGGGAAGAACGAAGAAGAAAAGAGAGACGGAGGGGGATGCGCCAAGCAGAGAATGTGAGGGAAGAGACGAGGAATAGACGAAAGGCAACTTCTTTGTATATACAACCCTACACATGTAGGTGTTGCTGTATCTCTCTTCTTCTCTCTAATTTGTACACATACGGGTATATACGAATCGAAGAAGGGAGAGAAGAGTGACAGACACAGCAGCAGAGAACTGACGCAGCAGGAGAGGAGATCTGCGGGTGAAGAAGCGAAGGAAAAGGAGAAGAGAGGAAACGAGGACGGTGAAGAAGTGATCGGCCCTGGAGAATAAAGAGGAAGCACCACCACGCGTGGGGAGGTGATGGAGAAGGCAGGCACCGCGAGGCAGCAGAGAGAAAGAAGCGAAAAGTGGGCAGAAAACGGGCAGGAGGGCGAAGGGGCGGGGGACGGGAGGAAGAGAGGAATATGGGAGAGAAAAGGAAAGCAAGAAGGAGAAGCAGACATAAACAAAAGCAGCAGGCGGTGCAGACAGCAGCTGCTCCACCAGCAGCAGTAGCAGCGACAGCAGCAGGCGCAGCAGCGGAGCTGTCGCACAAGTAGGAGCAGCACTGCAGCAGCAGGAGCATAGAAGCAGCAGCAGTCGCTCGAGACGACAGCAGCATCACACCAACAGCAGGGTTGTCGAGGCAGCACCGGCACCAGCAGGAACAGCAGCTGCAAACGCACGACCCGTAAAGAGAGCACGCGCTCCAGCAGGTGGAGAGACTGCAGGTGGAGAGACAGCAGGTGGAGAGACAGCAGGTGAAGAGGGAGCAGGAGGACAGGCAGCAGCAGCAGGAAGTGGCGGGGAGACAGGAGCAGAAGCAGCTCAAGCAGCAGCACTGGAGAGGGCAGTCGCCGCTCAGCAGCAGCGGACCCGCAGCAGGACAGGCAGCACCAGCAGGAATTATCAGGGAAAAAGAGAGTTGCAGCAGCAAAAGGAAAGAGGACCGTCCAGAGCAGCAGGACAGCAGCAGCACCCGACCAAACTCAAGAACCGTGGACCGGCAGCTGCAGCAAATATTTTTCTGTGGACGTGCAGCAAAGCACGAGGCCGCCACACAACACGCATGCAAGGCGCAAGAAGCAGCAGCAACAGGAAGTTCGCAGCAGAAGCAGTAGCGCGACCGACTAGAAACAGCAGTCGTCCTTGCAAAGAGACGGCAGAGCAGGAGAAGCAGCAGCACCAGCAGCAGCAGAGGATGACAGGAACGAAAAGACGCTACCAACCCGGAGCAGCAGCACCCCCCAGCAAGAGCACCAGAAGTACGCATTAGCGCGCCCGACAGAGGAAGCCGCAGCCGTAGCACAGGGCAGCGCAAACAGAGAGCAGCAGCAGCAGCAGAGGATGTCGGCGGGGCAGCTGGATTACAAGGAAGACGGGACGACGCCAGCACCTGCAGCACGACAGCAGCTGCAGCGCGACAGCAGCAGCAGCAGGTAGTCGTGTGACACAGCGCTATAGCAGCAGCAGTAGGTGGCCGTGTGACGCACCGCCACAACAGCAGCAGCAGGTGGCTGTGTGACACACCGCGTCAGCAGCAGCAGCAGCACGACAGCGACAGCAGCACCAGCTGGCAGCTCTGTGACACCGCGCGACAACAGCAGCAGCACATCATTGCAACAGCAGGAGCGACAGCAGCAGCAGCAAAACCAACTGAGTGCAGCAGCAGCAGCAAAACCAGATGACAGCAGCAGCAGCAGATGACACACGAGTAGTCGGGGCTGAGAGACACTTGAGGAAGAAGAAGCAGCAGAACGGCTGCCGGAAGGGCCGGATGCTGGGAAGAGAGGCACCTGGATGAGAACATTGCAGAAGTCGGTTTCTCTGAGGTTGTTCAGCCCGACGCAGCCGGGTATGAAGTCTGTGCCGTCCAGAGCCTTGCCGTATATGACGCGCGTTGACAGCTGCTGTACATCCTTGTCTGTATATGTGGGGCGCAGATTGTACTGAGCAGCAACAGCAGCGCCCACGTGCAAAAACACAGAGAAAAAAAGGACAAGAGTCGGGCAATGGAGAAGACTCAGCTGCAGCAGCAACGCCCACGCCGCACCAGCAGCAGCAGCACACGAGGAGGTAGCAGCTGCAGGAGAAGCAGCACACGGTCCAGCAGTGGCAGGAGCAGGAGCAGCCGCAGCAGAACATGTCACAGCATCACGGCCAGCAGCCCACGACGCACCAGCAGGAACAGCACAAGACGGAAGAGCCGCAGCAGCAGGAGCAGCAGTAAACGACGCAGCAGCAGCGTAAGTGGCGGCCGAGGGGTGGCTTCGCGGCAGCAGCAGCTGGAGACGAGCCCAGCAGTGCGGACGCGGCGACAGGAGGCGGGTGAGAGGAAGACAAGTCGAGGCAGCAGCAGGCGGGGTCAGTTAGCTGCGCGCTCGCAGAGCAGGCTAAAGGCAACCTCCACCTGTCTCTCTCTATGTCTCTCTCTCTTTCTCTCCGTGTGCCTGTCTCTGTCTCTTCTTCTTCACTTGCAGAAGCACGCCAGTTCCCTAGCAGTCGTCTGTGTGGGCAAAGCGGCTGCAGAAAAAGGCTGACGAAGACGCCACCCCCACAAGAATCCCGGGAAGAGAAGTTACTTCCGCTGACAGCAGGCACGAGGTCTTCTCCTCGTATACAGAGGTGCGTTCTGGCACAAAGAGCCACGAAACTCCCCCTTCTCTCCTCTTCTTCTCTCCTTCTTCCTGTCTCTCTCTCTTCCTGTCTCCCTCTCTGTTCCTGTCTCCCTCTATCTGGTCCTGTCTCCCTCTCTGTCTTCCTGTCTCCCTCTATCTGTCCCGGTCTCCCTCTCCGTCTTCCTGTTTCCCTCTCTCTTCCTATCTCCCCCCCTGTCCCCGTCTCCCTCTCTCTGCCTTCCTGTCTCCCTCTCTCTGTCTTCCTGTCTCCGTCTCTGTGCTTCTCTTCTCTCAGTACGACTTCGCGTCCCCTTCCTCCTGCTACTCTCACTTCATCTACTACAGCGAGGAGGACCAAAAGGAGGAGGAGACGGACGAACAAGAAGAGGAAGCGAAAGACGGCACTGGCAAGGAAACACGTACGACAATGTCGTCCAGGGAGGCGTCTTTAACTTCATAGTTGTCCGGGAGACAATATACGCGGCAGTCCTTCAGGTTGATATACACGTGGTGTTTTTCCTGAAGCGCATGCATGTGCGCGTACGTGTGGCGTCCTCTCCCTGCAGAAAAGACCCACGCGCGCGCGCCTCACAAATCTACATCCACCTACACATACACATAAGTACACACACTTGTGTATACGTGTGTGTGTAGAAGACGTGTCTGTATGTTGGTGATTTATACTCACATATAGAGGGACGTGAAAAATAGAAAACGGCGGTCTCCGTCCAAGAGAGGGGAAGAGAGAGACGCAGACAGAGTTGCGCACAGAGTGGAAGCGAGAGAAGAAGAGAAGTGCCGAAGAAGCATCCGACGGCTGGGCCGACGGGGGGAACACACACAGACCTACACGAATGAACACATATAAATGTGCTCCATGTAAGACTTCTCCTCTTCGACGTACGCCTCGTGGCGGAGTGAAAGAGAAGGTCGAATGTCTGGCGCATTTCTCCCCTTCCTTCACATCAGCAAAAAAGAAGTATGGCGCTTCTCCTCATCGCCGTTCTACCCCACAATTATATGAAACGCACACAACAAACACATCAGCATATCCACAGACAAATACATACATACATGCATACGACACATACACATAATATCTATGTAGTGTCGCTCTCCGTATGTACATATATGGATATATATACAGCATATATACATATACATTCATACACATACACATATACTGCATATATACAAATATACATATACATATAGCCCATACATACATATATAGATAAGAGACATATAGGTGGAATGCCTCTCTGCATGTCCACATATATATATATATACGTGGAGGTACGTATATACACGTATATATATGTATATATGAATATATATATATATATATATGTCTATCTCTATATGGAGAGATACATGTGTGTGTACGGTGACATATATATGCAGAGAAATACAGAGAGAGATATACGTCTATATGTACACCTATATATATATTTACGTATGTAGATCTGATGTCTCTATGGTATATCCATGCGCATATATATATGTAGGTATAATGTGTCTCTGCCTTGTACATATAAATGTAGATATGTGGTGAAAGAGAGAGAGAGAGAGAAAGGGAGAAAAAAACGTAGTACACGTGTACATATATATATATATGTATACGTGTGTGTGTGTGCCTCTTCCGCTCGTACGTATGATAAAGAGATGCATGCGTCCCGGGACCCCACACTGAGGACGAAGAGAAAGAGAAGATTCTCTTCTTCGTGAAGCGGAGCCAGCCCCCTCGCGACTCCGAGGAAGCATATGTGTACAAATATATACCTACATATATATACACATGTATATACATAAATACACATATATGTACACATACATACATATATATATATTGTGCACACACATACATATATATATACATATATATAGATATATACATATATACATGTATATACGCGTGCACAGATACACCACACGTGTACCTACATATATATGGAGACATGCCCCTTTCTTTCTGCCTGTCTCGGCGTGACCTGCTGCGCCTGTGTGTGTGGCTGCCGGTGCTGCGTCGGCACCTCTGCGCCACTGCGGCCGTATGTAGACGTTTCTTTCACTGCAGAAAGAGAGGGACCTGCGCCACATGGATATATATATATATATGCATATGTATATACCTAGGATGTATATATATATAAGTAGCGCTCGAAGCTGCATGCTGCCCGCCAGACGTCTTGGCTTTCCAGCTCTGCAGGCGTGCATGCGCATATGGATGTGGGCGACACAGGCGGGGCAGCGACGACTGTTCTCGGCACTACGCCCGACCGCCGCTTCTTCCGTCCCTTCCCCCGCTCACTCGCAGGCAACAAATTTCTGCAGGCCACCCCGCCGAAGCATCTGCGCACTTCATCTACCTGCTGTGGCGCTGCCTATATTTCCTACCTACGGATGTGCCTGCACACATGCATGTGTAGCTGTGTGTATGTCCTCGTGTATACGTATGTGTATATATGTGAATGTATATACATATATGTAAGTGTATATGAGTAAGTTAATGTATACGTACATATGTGTGTGTATACGTAAATATATGTATGCATGCATGTGTATACGTAAATATATGTGTGCATGCATGTGTATACATATGTCTGCGTATCAACTTGTATATGGAGGTGTACATGTTCATATCGGTGTGCGTGCGTTTACGCTCGTGTGATTCGCACGCACATGCATTTACACACATATCCACACAAATATATACATCTACCTAGCGTCCCCACACGTCAAACAAGATAAATAGAAGTAGGCACATATAGAGAAAGCGTCTATCTTCGCCGCAGACATACACATAATATATGAGAAAGACATACAGATACATATATGCATACATATATATAGAGAGAGACACCCACACACATATACATATACATTTATCTATAGATAGAGATGCACGTACACACACATATACACGTGCGTGTACATAGAGAGAGACAGCAGACGCAACAAAGAGACGCAGCAGCAGGAGACGAAGAGAACGACAGAGAAAGGGAGAGAGACGGCGAAGACTGCCAAAAGGTGTCGAAGAAGGGTGTGGGGAGAGAGGAGCAGCAACAAAGGAAAACGAAAAGAGGGAAACGGAAGAGAAGGACACCGTACACAAAGAGCTCGCTGCTTTATTCTTAACGACACACATTCGTACACACACACATATCCATACCTACACGCATACATATATATATATATATATGCACGTAGACGCATACGCGCTGAGACATGCGTTCGTAGAGCCGCTTACAGAAGAGCGAAGCAGCAGGAGATGGGGGGAATGACTATATAGGGCAGAAGAGTAGGAGACGGCCCGCCGGCGCGGAGTCAGGCGTACCTTGGAAGTAGCGAGCGCAGACGAGACACGCGTAGACGTGCTGATTCGAGAGACAGATGGAGCAGACTTTCTCGAAGTCAAAGTCGAGTAAGTGACGCTTTATAGTTCCTAGATATGGACAGGTGCGTCGCAGTTGCTTCTGCCGTTGCTGCTGCTGCTGCGGCCCTTCTCCTCCTGCAACTCCCACGGCAGGAGCACCGGCAGCAGAAGGAGGAGAGGAACGAGACGTGGATGCAGAGGAAGAAGTAGAGGCAGACGGCGCAGTCCCTGCAGTAGGAGACGAAGAGGAGGGGGGGGAGGGAGAATCGGCAGCAGCTGTGACTGCTGGAGAAGAGGAAGCAGCAACGACTGCGGAAGGAGAGGCTGAAGCAGACGCCGCATCTGCTGCTGGGGAGGAAGGAGCAAAAGACCCGGTCTCTGAATCTGCTGAGCTGCTGCTGCGCTTCCTGCTGCTGCTGCTTCTCCCCCCCTCCGCGGACGCTGCAACGCCGCCGCTGTCGTCCTCCCCGTTCAGCTTGTCTGCACCACACGCAGCAGCCCCTGCTGCTGCAGCGTCTCCTGCTGCTGGTGCTGCTGCCTCTGAGCAGGCGGGCGTTGCTGCTGCGGCTGCAGCGTCTGCTGAGGGTGCTGTTGCTTTTCCTGTTGCTTGTTGAGCAGCAGCCGCCATGGTCACTTCAAGAGCAGCAGCAGGACCGGAGAGAGGAAATCACGAGGGCTGCAGCAGAGAGAGAAGGCCGCTGGAGGACGACCTACAACGTACGCGGAAGGGAAGTCGCTGGGGACGTAAAAGCAGAGGGGAGAGGCAGGGGCTGCGTGGACGGCAGTGAGACCACACGCTTCTGAACCGTTCTTGCGGTGTACGGACACCACAGAGACGCCTATTTCGGCAGCAGAGCCAGCGCGTTTTCTCTGGCCGCTTCGCAGAGTGTGCAGATGTGCTGCACCTAACGCAGGGGGGTTATCACTACAGTGGCAAAACTGAGGAAATTAGGAAGAAATGAGAATGTTAGTGTTGTAAGGAGGCAGGGTGGGAGCCAGAATAATACATCAAATCGCTCTGACTTGAAGAAGGGAGGGGCTGCTAATAGATGCTGTCGCGATACCCGCCCGCGCACGACGGTAGTCGGACGAAGATGTTTCCAGTGGTTCCAGCTGCAGGCGTGCACGCATACATATACATATTTATAATCAATTTTGGTGGGTATTACGCGAATCCCTCGTATGTGCATCGACGCGTGGGCTGGCCGATACGTTTGTGCGACCGCGGGTCGGCAGAGACGAATTTAGGCCGCAGAATGAGGTGTGGTAACGGTACAGGAGTACAAGTATGCTTCCACGGATGCTGAAAATTGGCGAATTTTGCTTCAGCAGTCATAGGACGTCGTAGAAGCAGATGAGGCACGGCTTTTTAGGGCGAAAGGCTCGGTTCCCTTGCCGTGGACCCAGACAACTGCGGTGTACGTCCACCGCAGGAGGTGCTACCGGCAGCCGCTTCTCCCGCGCTTTCTTCACCTTTGTGCACCGTCATTTCTACACTAAAAGCGTCGTACGTCTAAGGAAGACACTGTATAATTCTTTCCAAAGGACTACAGGGAGTAGAGGGGCCGCAAAAGAAGGGAGAGTCCGGCTGCGTGACTCGCCTGCATGCGGCCCCAGAATTTGCCGCATCCGCCCTCTCTTTCCGTGAGAGAAGGCGCATGCAAGACGTTCTCTGCACACATATCTCGGAAAGGGCGAACTGTAGATACATGAATACTGTCTACATGTACGTGCATACATGGGCGTTCACGTGTCTGCAGATTCTGCACGCACATATCTATGAATAAAGATAGACCCGTGCACTTCTTCGGTCGGGAGAGGCACAAGAACGTCGGCGTCAGACATCGAGAAGGAGAAAGTCAGATGGTAAAGACGAGTCTCAGCGAGAAGAACAAAAAGGAGGGCGCATAGGGAAGGAAATTTAACAATTCCACAGAACAGACGCACAGATGCAACAACAAGCGTCGGTCCGTGAGTGAGTGCCCGTGCGTCTGGGTATGTCTACACACACAGCAGCACGCGCCTCAACGTAGAGAGAGGCGTACATGCTGCGCGTGAGATACTTACGCGCACACCGATGCTGAAAGTGGGCGAGTCCTTTTTCAACAGGTAGTAGGACTTAGTAGAAAAAAGAGAGACACGGTTTAAGAGCGGAGAAAGAGGGGGCAGTTGTAGGTGCAGAAGGCAGTACCAGCACGTGGGATCCCATACGTGACAGCGACATATAGAAGTGAGTCTCTCCAGGCTGACGTGTAGACACACTGAAATTCATTTCAAGGAAATGTATACTTGAAAGTGTACGTGGAGACTCGCCTCGACGTATATACATTTACGTAGTTATGCAGATATGGAGAGGTATTTCCTTATGTATTTAACTGCTTACGATATACGCATATGCGTGTACACAAAGATAGGGATATATCTATATATACATACACACATATATATACACACACTATATGCAGATACGTATACTAATATGTAAATACAGATGTAAACATCTGTACGTACGCGTGCGAGTCTGAATACTTGGTACGTGTGGATTTGGGAGATGCGTCAGCAGCAGCTCCGCCGCCGACCCCCCAGCCGTGTGCGTACCCTTACGTTGTATGAATTTTCTCACTGCGGCCGTTTCCACATCGCATGTTTTCTTCCGTTTTCGCTGAAAGCGGGTGTCAACGTACCTACAGATAAATATGCATATGCCGTACTCGTACCCCCTATTGAAAACAGATACACATCTACACCCATGTGAATGGAGCAACGGCGCGTAACATATATATGCATCAGTAGGTTCAGCACAGAGGCGCCACATAAACGGACAGTTCCCCGGTGGTCGACGTACGTCTGTCAGTATGAATCTCACGCAGAGAGTTCTTGATTAGCAAGATATATATGCGTATAGATAAAGGGCACAGGTTACGAAGCGAAGTTCTCTGACCAACAGAGATGCGTGGATGTCATTTCAAAATTCATTAACATACGTATAATGCGAAAGACGTTTCCACAAAGCAGCACATAGAGTTTTTTGTGCTGCACGGCGCATAAGATGCAGAGGCCTTCCATCTTCAGGCCGAAAAACAGGGACGACAGGTGCTCCTGTTAGAGTTTTGCAGGAGGTGGTTTCGTTTTTAGAAACGAAGGACAGAGTGGAAAGCTGTAACACACACCAACGGGTCAACAGGAAAGTCTATACAGTAGAAGAGCAGATTCAGATGATTTTGCGAGCAAATCAGCAGCATGCGAAAGAGATTCACCGCAGCTGCGGCTCTCCTCCACACCACCGTCCTTTTCGCTGCGTCCTTCCTACGAACAACAGCTGCGTGGTGTGCGGGAACGGCAGCAGCCCGGTCAGCAGCACGACTACTAGCGGCACTAGGAAGTATTTTGATGGGTCCAGCTGCAGCTTTCTTTGTCAGTACAACCGCAGGATTACCAACATCAACGGGGCTGAGGGTGCACTGTTCTTTCCCGGAACCGCAAGTATCTTCTGCAGCAGCACTAGCAGCAGCTCTGGTCGCGCAGCTGTGTACCCTCCGCACCGGCGTAAGTAGCCATCGCTGCAGGAGTAAAACTAGGGAGGGCTTTTCCATTTAAAACAGCAGCCGTGTGTGATTGACAGCAGCGACAGCAGAAGCAGCAGGGCTGGCGCACAGGAACCTCTACAGTGGCAGTTCTTTTTTACACAGCAGGAATCACGCCAGCAGTTGCAGCATCGTGGTCGACCGCCCCGCCTTTATTACTAGCAAATTTGCTGGAGTGGTCCTACTTGCAGCATGGAGGGCACAGGTCTCAGAACAGCGTGTACAGTTGCTGGTCTTTCTAGCAACAACTGTGAGAAGAGTTACAGCAGCCGCAGGAGCAGCACTGCTAACGCTGGCTCCTGCCCCTACAGCAGCCGTGGTCGCCCAGTACCAGCAGCAGCATCTGAAGCAGCACCGAAAAAGGAACCCGTTAGGGCGTCAATATCTACCTGTGATCAACGGCAGCGGCAACCGCGTCGAATAACACCGGCACCGTTTGCGACCGCAGCACCACGCTATGGGTGAGATCCTGTGGCTTCTGTGGCAGCACTCCTTTCATGTATGCAAGAGCACCCGATGCCGCAGCGGCCCGCATACTAATCGCGTCTTTGTAATTACGCGGTCGAGCAGCAGGATCAAAGGCGCCACCAGCTGTGCGTCACGCGTGTCGGAGAAGAAAAGAGCGAGCTGCCGCGGCCCACTGATAAATCCTCGTCCCTGCTGCTGCCTGGTTGCTGCTGACTGTCCATCGCAGCAGGAGGCATAGCACACGACAGGAACACCACTCGCACCCGAAGTGTAGGGAAGACACGCATGCTCACCAGCGATCCCCTCTGCGTGTGTGTGTGGTGGGGGGGGGGGGGGCAGCACTGCGTCACATCCTTGGCAGCAATGGCAGACGCAGCAGCAATTAGGAGTTGCATGCAGTTACCAGGAACTGCAGTCACAGTTTCCCCGTCTCCACGAAAGCTGCAGAAGCTACCGCTCACCTCCACGTCCTACCAGCCGCATCCCCTAGCAGGAGGAGCGACGTTAATTCCACTTCTTCTCGTGGCTCAGCAAGCTTCTTTTCTGCATATCGTTAGCTGTTTCAGCACCAGCGAAACACTGGGAAAGTAAAAGCGTCCTACGTACCCACAACCCGCGTGACCTCCATGCTGTTGATACTATCATCAAACAGCTGCCTCTCTCTCAAATGCTATGCGGCTGTTTCGACGTGTCTCTCTCTGCAGCCGCTGTGTCAACGTCGGACAACTATTCATTATCTTTGTCGGTGTATCAAATGCGAAAGACAGACGCGTGCGGACTGACATTTTCCGCTCTACGTATACGTATACATCCAAGCTGCTTGACCACAGAGTCTCTGTGATTTGTAGAAATATCTCAGAGATCGCTATCCATCTGTCTTTCTACCTCTCTGTATGTGACTATATGTAGGAATATACATTAGAGAAATCGCTATCTATGTGTCTTTCTACCTCTGTATGTGTATATACATGTAGGACTGTACCTTCGAGAGATCGCCATCTATCTGTCTCTCTACCTCTCTGTGTGTATATATGCAGGAATATACCTTAGAGAGATCGGTATCTATTTGTCTCTCTACCTCTGTGTGTGTGTGTGTACATGTACGAATATACCTTAGAGAGGTCGCTATCTATCTGTCTGTCTATCTCTCTATTTGTGTATATATGTAGGAATATACTCTAGAGAGATCGGTGTCTATCTGTCTGTCTACCTGTCTGTGTGTGTATACATGTAGGAACATACCCTAGAGAGATTGCTATCTGTCTGTCTCTCTACCTCTCCCTGTCCACCGGTGTTTCTATCGATATATCCATACGTGTATCTACATTGATCAGTACGTGGTTCAGCGCGCTCTAAAAAGTTTCACAGTACGAACGGCGCGTCCTACAATGTCCCACGTCGAGAACAGGAGTTTCCTTCTTTGTGCAGATGCAGCAACAGGTTCATCAGCAAGACGCAGGGAGAATGCAAAGGACTGGGACAGCGTAGCAGGAGTCGAGGAGAGAAAGAGTTTTGCGTGTTGCATGTCAGTGGGTATTGCACACACGTGGACCCTCCCATGTCTGAAGCATCCTCTGTCTACCCAGATTCTACACCTTGCCTGTACATCTCGCCATTACGAAAATGAAAATGACCATTTGCATGTGTCTCTCTGCACTTTGAATACGTAGTTAATCTATCCATGCTTCTCCCTTTCTTTATACAACACACACGTGTGTAGCTGCGGTATTCATGGATCGTATGGAGAGATGTACTGGCAGATGCCGCAGCGAACCGGAAGCAAGAAGACGCAGAGCTCGAGAAGGACGAGTTTCTTGTACATTTGTTCGACGCAGAGCTCGAGGAAAAACGACTTGCTCCTACATTTTGCTCAACAAAGGTGCCTTTTTTCGTGTTAACCAATATCTCTCTCTATGCACTAATGTGTAGATGGCGTTGCCTACCTACGACCTAGGCATTCAACTTGTTGCGTCGACTCATATACTTCTAATGCGGATTTTCACACGAAAATGTTCCGGATATACGTGGCTCCGTTACATTCCCGAATAACGACGTTCTCGTAGTCGCCACAAGAAGCTCGATACACATACACTTTCGCGGGAAGTCGCATTTCATGTTCCGTAGGTATAAAAAATAGTATATATATATATGTATATATATATATAGGCAAATACCACTGCATGTGCACACAGTTCTTCCATACGCACCTAGGTCGGTATTTCTGTGTCTGTCTATGTGTAGGGGCCTCTGCGTACGTACATGCCATATTTTCATGTATCAATGTAGACGAATATTAGCTTTAGGCACCCGCCTGGTGAGGCTCAATATGCGGCGAGGGAAAGAGCGAGCGCGTCCAACCGCGGACGGTAGCCGACGGCTGCTGCAGTTCCGCTCAAAACACCTGCTGCTATCATCTTGCTGCCACTGCTGCCGCCTTTGGCTACCGCTGCTGCTGCAGTTCCTGACGTTGCTGCTGCTGTTGCTGACGCTGCTGCTGCTGTTGCTGCTGCTACAGTTACTGTTGCTGCTGTTGCGATGCTGCTGCTGCTGCCGCTGCTGCTGCGCTTGCTGTCGCTGTTGCTGCTACGAGTGCTATTGCTGCTGGTGTTGCTACACCACGGCAGGTGCCGCTGCAGTTGCTGCAGTCCGTGATGCTGCTACACGGCTGTGCTGCTGCTGCTCTCTGGTCTGTTGGGGATCCGCCGTGGCCGTAGCTGTTTCGCAGAAGCTGCGGCTGCCTGCTGCTGCTGTGTTGCTGCCGAAGTTGCTCTCTCCCTCTCTTTCCCTCTCTCTCCACAGCAGCAGCGGCAGCCGCAGTCATCGTAGTGCATGGGCACTGCCTGCTCACATGCAGTGCACGCGGCGTGGGGTTCTTTTTGCCTGCGTTTCTTCCTCTTTACTTGCTTAAACAGGACCGACAGCTTCCTGGTGTGTTCTTTTCCGTATATGTACACTCCTCTTCTTCTATCCTCCCCGGATGCCCACCCTCAGAGGCAGCAGCCCTACGGTCCCTCAGCAGGAGCAGCGGCGACAGCAGCTACACTGGCAGCTGCAGCAGGGCACCGCCACTGCAGCAGCAGCAGGAGCGCGATTCTTTGCCGCGTATGGGCGGCGACGCAGCAAGCCTTTTTCGTAGTACATTACTGAAACTTTTCTCCATATGAAAAATCTCTGCTGCTGCTTGATTTCTGGCACATCCCTACGCTAGTGTGTTTTCATTTCCTGCCGCAACTTCAACGCCTCCTTCGGCGAATGTGCTTCTCCATGTGGAAACAGTCTCTACTGCTGCGTTGTTGCTGGCCTCTACTTCTTCTGTTTCTCTCCACGTCCCCTTTTCTTCTTTTCCTCCCTTCGCCTGCGTGCGACCTGCATGTTCTCTCATCCTTTTGCGCGCGCCGCCGCTCCGCCTCGGGGACGACGCCGACCGACCCGTGCAGCGCGGCTCCACGCAGCACGTGACTTCTTTCACCTATTTGTAGTCCACTCTCTGTGGAAGTCCTCCTCGTCTTCTCACTTTTGTTGGGCACGTGGCATTACTTGTCGCTTCTCTCGCCGATGCACTACGCTATTCTGGCGCCCGCACCCTCTCCACGGATCTCGACACACCCGCACTTGCCGCAAAGGAGTACTACGCGTAGTAGCAGCAACAGCAGACCAGCTGGCGACGGACGGCACAAGCAGCAGAGCAACGGCAGCACAGAGCAACAGCACCGCAGCAGCTGCCTCAGGTGATAGACAAGAAGCAGCAGGAGCAGCAGCAAATTGTCCTCCCGCGCGCCGGCGGTGTACGGGCAGCGGCAGCAGCAGGAGCAGCAGCCGGGTGTCAAAAAGAATAGAGAGTGGAGCAGAGGACGGGAAGCCGCAGCCCAGGCAGCAGCCGAAGCGGACGATAATTTGACAGCAGCAGCAACCGCAGTCTCGGCGAATAGGCGGCACTCGGCAGCAGCAGCGGCAGCCACAGCAGCGGCCTCGGCCAGAAAAGGCAACGCAAGAGAGAACAGCGCAGCAGCACTGGTGGGAAGAAGCATAGCCAGCAGCCGCAGGAGGTCGAATTTTTCGACGGTTTCTCGCTTCCTTGTTTCCGTTGAAGCCTCTCAAAGGCGCCACTGCGTCGGGTGGACGCAGCTGCTGGCTTGCGGCTGTGGCACATTCTCCTCCGTCTCCCACAAGCGGTGTCGTGCTCTCTGCTCTCTTTTCGGGTGTACGTACACCTCACAGTCGCTAGCCACGAGGCTGTTGTTGTGGGGCAGAAGCCAGCAGACCCCGCCACGCCTCCGTCTGCCGAACGTTCAGCAGTCGTCTCCGCCGTAGCAAGACGGCGGAGAAATTCCTACATACACGCGAGCGTCTATCTGTTTGCATGCGTTTGCAGAAATCTCCTTCCGCGCCCTACGAGTGGGGTGATGCGTAGAGAGAATCCCTGCGTCGGTGCCTACGTGCATGTAACTTCCTACCCTGCTGGTCTACGTATATATAGGGGAAGTGTCACGGTATGCATGGGGAGTGTAGCAGAGTCGTAGTGGCAGTGAACAAGCCTAACGCCTGGCAGCAGCGCGCTGATTCGAGCATACAACAGTGTTCCCCTCCGTCTTCTGGTGCTGCTGCTGTTTCTCGCTGCCGCTGCACGTGTTGCTGCAGGTGATGCCGCGCCTGTTCCTTCTGCTGCAGCAGTCGATCTTTTCCTCCTTCCCCGGCTCTCCCCTGCAGCACTTGGCCGCCGCGTCTACTCACACACGTCGGCGCTGTGAAACTCTTAGTTGCAGGTATTGCCACTTTCTGACGCGCGGCAACTTATTCTCGGTCACCCTTCTGTCTCTTCCTTGTCTTCCTCGCGTGATTGTCGCTGTCGCGTGTCCCTCTCGCCCGTTTCGTCCTCCATTCAGCAACGACAGCAGCAGCAACGACAGCAGCAGCGGCGACAGCAGCAGCGGCGACAGCAGCAGCAGCGACAGCAGCAGCAGCGACAGCAGCAGCAGCGACAGCAGCAGCAGCGACAGCAGCAGCAGCAGCAGCGACAGCAGCAGCAGCGACAGCAGCAGCAGCGACAGCAGCAGCGGCGACAGTAGCAGGAGCGACAGCAGGCTTTGCGTGTCGCTGTTGAGCGGTGGCCCCGCTTATCGCCAGTCTGCTGCCACTACGTTTTTTTTCTCTGGCTTTTCTTGAATTACGAGGGGGTGACGGAGACCCACACGCGCTGACGCATATTCGTCAAGTAAGTTCACAAGGCCACAGGGCACGGCAACGCGCTAGCAGCGGCAGAGTCGATGGCTTTGCGCGGTGTACGGGAATGCGTATGCATGCAGGCCTTTCCTGGCTGTCTATCGGCCTTCTATCCTTTGCTTCTAGGATGATATGTACCCTTTGTGCTGTCGTCTCCTGCGTCTCTCCTGCCCGTCCAATTCTTTTCGTATCCCTACGTCTAGGGCGCCTCCTCCTTCCTACGTATCCCCCCCTAGTAGCTTCCCTTTGCTTCTGTTTTTGCTCCCCAGTCGTTTTCCTCTGCGTTCTCGTTTCTTAACTTCTTGCTGCTTCTCTGCGTTTTCTTGTTGTTCTCCCTTCGTTCTCTCTTCTTCTTCTGCTGCCGGCTTATCCCATTTCGGCTAAACTCCACCCGCGCTGCCCTCCGTCTTGCTTTCTTTTCTTCGCTTCCCCGACTGCTTGAACGGGGCACCGGCTGCAGCGGGTTGTCGAAGATGGAGCCGTCCCGAAGCCGGGGGGGTGGCCAAGGGGCCGTGGCCGGGAATTCCTGCGAAGAAGCGAACAAGTCTCGGTCTTCGTTGTCTCGCGTGGCAGCGAGCATTCTGAAGAAAGGAGGAGGGGGCGGAGGCTACAGCAGCAGCAGCAGCTCATCGTATAACCAGTGGTCTGGCGTACGTTTTGAGACTCCTGAAGAAGACGAGGACGTAGGTGCTTCTTCCTCTCGAAGAAGAGGCGGGTGGAAAGGTGGCGCAGGCGCAGGAGGAGGAGGCGTCGCAGCAGCAACAGTAGGGGCAAGCGCAGCAGCAGCAGCGGCGGAAGGAGACGAGACAGGGGGCGGAGTGAGAGGCGGCGGAGGATTAGCAGCAGCGGCAGCGGGGGAGGAAAAAGGCGGGGGACAGGGAGCCGGTGGTCTGGCGGTTGTAGGCGAGGACGGTCTGCGGAAGCAGAAGCTTGGCAGCTCGGGCAGCAGCAGCAGAAGAGGCGCAGGTGGAGGAGAGAGGAAGGATGATGAGGGAGGGGTGGAAGACGTGATGTGGGGTGGTGGGGACGTGTCTGCTGCTGCGGCTGCGTTGTTGGACGAGGTGGTAGCAGATCTGCAAGACCCGGAGCAGCACGTGCTGCTGCGTTTGTCGTGGTGGGCCGCGCTGCTGCCTCAGTCGAAGGCCGAGCTGCTGACGGAGCTTGGCGGAAGTTGTCTTTTTCTGCTGCACGGCGACTCGCTGCTGCTGCATTTGATCCGGAAGGTGCATGTGAACTTCGACGTGAAGGCTGGCCTGCAGCCTCTGGTGTACGTACACCTGGTGGAGCGCCAGCTGCATGCGCTGCAGTCGGCAGGGGCGATGTTCCACATCGTTTTCTTCCGCATTTTCGAGTACGCAGCGACGTCCGGTGCTGCTGCCGCTGCGACGGTGATGGACCCGGAAGCTGCTGCTGCCGCTGATATGGCACAGGCGGGGACGGAGGGGCACGACGAGCAGGAGGAGGAGGAGGAATGCACCAGCGAAAACCAGCTGCTTCCGCACGCCTTTGCGCTCGCCAGAGAGCTGCTGCTGCTGCATCTGTCCGCAGCGGTGGCGACTCCCAGCTCCTACCTTTGCCCCAGGGGCTGCAGCAGCAGCAGCGTCATCAATGGGGAGGAGGATGAGGAGCGACAGGAGCAGCAGCAGCAGCAAGGAGGTGAGCAGGAGGCAGAGGTAGAAGAATGCAAAGCAGCAGCGCCAGCGGCAGGAGGGGCACGGGTCTTCCTTTTACAAGACTGGTTCGGGACGGAGTGGCAGCAGCTTATCGGCCGGCTTCACCCCACACTGCTGCTGGTGGATGACGTCGACCTGCCGTGTCCCGTGGCGACGGCTGAACAAGAAGAAGAAGAGGAAGAAGAGGAAGAAGAAGAGGACGACGTAGCTGCAGGAGGAGCAACAGCAGCAATAGCAGCAAAAGAAGAGCAGGTGGAAGTGCGAAGGCGAGGGAGAGCGTGGGTGGGTTGGCTGCTGCAGTCGTTGGTCCTGAGCAGCGGACGGATGGGCTTGAACGTCGGGTTGCTGCAGCATGCCGTATATCGACAGACGAAGATTTTCCTGCGGGCCATCACGTGCGAAGCAGCAGTGAACCTTTGGGCCTTTCTCGAGAAGCGTCTGCAGCCGCCGCACCAGCGGGGGGTGGTCAACCAGGGGGTGCAGCAGCAGCAGCAGCTTGAAGACGGCAAGGAGGAGGGGAAGGATGAGATGAACGACAGGAAGAGAAAGGAGGAAGAGGAGAAGAAAAGAGAAGAAAGTGCTGCTGCAAGAGGAGGAGCAGCAGGAGGGGTAGGGGGGGGTCCTGGTGTGAAGGAGAAGACGAGCAGCGCAGGCGACAGCCGTGAAGAGGTGGAGAAGGCGTTGCAGCGACTGCGCGTGCTGCTCTGTCCTCCGGAACTGCTGCGAAAGCAGCTCCGTGCCAGTGCAGCAGCAGCAGCGCAGCAGCAGCAGCCAGCGCAGGAGGAGAAGGAGGAGCAAGAGCAGCAGCAGCTCTGGGAGACGGTAGCGAAGTTGGCTGCTGCAGCAGCAGCGGAAACGCCCCGCTCAGCCGCGGGAGGGAGCGCGGCGCAACAGCAGCAGCAGGACGGGCGCGGAGGTGCGACTGCTGCAGCAGCAGGGAGCCGGGAGGGGGGGGAAGCGAGTGTGCGTGTGTTGATGGCCCTGCGTTTTTGCCAGCGGGTGAAGCAGATCGCAGAAGAGGAGGAGGTGGAGACAGCAGCAGAGGAGGTGGCTGCAGAGACAGCAGCAGCAGCCTCATCCGATGACGAAGAGGAAGAAAAGGGAGATGGCGAAGGAAGCGCTGCAGCAGCAGCAGCAAAGCGAAAAGGAAAGAGAGAAACCGACGAGGAGGACGAGGACGACGCTGCTGCACAAGAAGACGCGGCCCAAGAGCAGATCCTGCAGTTCATTGCTGTTGGCAAGCTCATGCTGGTGGCTGCCTATTGCCTACCCCGCTTCTCTCTGCTCGAACGGTAAGTCTGCGGTTCCTGCTGCTCTGCGCCAACATCCCGCGCTGCCGTCGCCTTCTTCCTACACCCAAAACAACCACTATTTTCCCTGTGTGTCTCCGTCTCCGTCCGTGTCTGCCTCTGCCCCTCTTGTCTCGCTGTCTGTCTGTCTATGGCATTCTCACCACGTTCACTACGATACAAACACGCATGCAAGAGAAGAGAAAGTTTGGAGGTCAGTAAGCAGCCTCCTCGTCAAGGACGCAGCATATGCGAAAGTGGCCGCAGTGCAGCAGAAACGCCTGGGCCTTGCGCCGTGACCTGCGCGACGCCTACGTACACCCCGCACCTCCCCAGACTCCTCCCTGCTGCTCCTGCTGCTCGGTGCCGCCGCCACGGCCAGGCCCCGTCGCCTCCTGAAAGGGGCGCTGCCCGTCCGGCCGGAGGAGGAGGAGGAGCAGAGCTGCTGCCTCTGCGTTTCCTCTCCGCGCGCGCGCATGCAACTCTCGAGCAGCAGCGCGTCGCCCTTCCCCACTCTCTCCCCCTCTGGGGCCGGCCACTGACCTGCCGGCTTTCTTTTCTTCTCTCTCTATCTATATACATCCCTGACCTGCTACATGTATGGTATGTGCGTCCCCCCATATATGTGTGTATGCCTGGCCCGCTATATAATTATGGTGCGTAGGTCCGGAGGTCCTCCCCACCTGTACGTGCATATATTATCCCCGACCCGCTATATGTTTTGTGTATACGTCTCTCCATATAACTATACATACATACGGTACCGACACGTAGTAGTTGCCTAGCACGCCCGTGTGAGGGACTGCTGAGGCGCATGCGCCGGGCGCCAGGGATCCCGGTGAAGGTTTGCATGCGTCTGTGTGAGGAGACTTCATTTACTTCTTGCCACCTGCCGCTCTCCCGATCTACCGCCGCGTGCGTCGGGTAGGACATCCGTCGTCTTCACCTACATGTATATATGTGTCCTGCAGTACATATATATGTGTGTCGCCCTGGCGCCCCAGGAAACATACAAATGCATTAGTGAATTTGCAGGATACACGCAAGGACTTGTGGAGCTGTCTGTACTTCCCCGCGGTGCTCCTTACGCACGTGCGTAGAGTCTTCGCATTGATTTACTGGTCTCCTTATACGCGCATGCATTCTCAACTCCCGGTTCTTCTCGGTACACGTATATCTACCGCGCGGCTATACTAACTCTCTCGCTTTCCCTCATCTTCTCTTTATATATGTAGACTTATGTATATATATATATCTACATACGTACACACTATATATGTACGTGTATATATGTCTCTCTGCGTGTCTCGCTCTCTCTGTATACGTGTAAGTATAGTAGTACAGGCTGTCGTGCGTTATATCGTAGGGCGCATACATGCATGCGTGTCTCTGCATGTCTGTGTGTGTGTGTGTGAGATCTGCGTACCAGCAACCACGAGACGGTGAAGCAGCCGCAGGAGCAGCCGTTCATCCGAGAGTATTTGTATGCGCCGCTGAATCTCTACGTGCTAGAAGCAGCAAAGACGCTACGACTTCTTCGGCAGCTCTGCTTCCCTTCTTGCCAAATTTCTGCTGTAAGTTCTCCACTCCCTTATCTTACCAAAGACCGAAATGTGTGAATAGACACGTACGTACATATATATATTTGCAGAAACGCATGCACACGTCTGTATCATGTGTCTGGAAACATGCGTGGACACACACATATGTATGAAGACAAATGCATGCGTCTCTATGTGCCAGCACGTACACACGTATATATATATGTATATGTGCATGCTTCCATATCTATGTGTAAATATATAGATGCATGCGTCTCTACGTGCGAATATGTATACACGTCGATATATATACATATAGATATATACAAATGCTTCCATATCTATAGGTAGAAAAATATATATGCATGCGCATGCGTCTCTACCTGTAAGTATGCGTACACGTTGCTACCGTATCTATGTCTAATATGTATGCATATATATATGTTTGTGTGTGTATGTACAAATGCGCGCACATACGTATGTGTGTGCGTATGTATATATAGACCTCTCTCTATGCAAGTGCATGTACAAGTCTATGTATGTAAATACATACACACGTATGCACGTCTGAATCCATATATATATATATATGTGTATATGAGTGTGTCTGCATGTGTCTGTGTATATATATATATATATATATGTGCATACATTAATGCGGACATGTAAATCCACATATATGTATATATATGTATATGTATGTGTAGGTGCGAGGGAGAGGCGGAGAGGGGGACGCGCGCATCCTTCTGCGCGGGTCTTGTGCCCGTCTCTTCTGAGGGATATTCTTCTGCACCTACCCAGGGGGTTCACGCATGCGCATGCGTACTTGTGTTTGAAATTGCTGGAGCCATTTCAAGTTGGCATACGCCTCCTCCGTGTGCCGCAGCTTCTCTTCGAAGTGCATTTACCACTCGGGAAACGACTACGGGGTTGACAACGCGCCACTGGGCCGCCCGCCACGTCCCGCGTTGCTGCCCCCCCTGTTGCGGCTGTTACCGCCGTTGTTGCTGCTGTTGACGCTGCTGTTGATACTGCTGCTGACACTGCTGTTGAGGCTGCTGCTGTTGCTGCTCTCGCCGGTGCTGCTGCGCGTCAGGTAGAGGACGTGGAGAAGGTGCTGCACGTAGAAGAGGAGCAGCTGGCGCGTGCGGCAGGAGGGGCGCGTGCCGGCCGGCTGCTGCGCGCAGATGACGTGGTAGACTTCTTCGACGGCCGCTTCGTTTTCACGCTGATGGCCGTTGCATGCGACTACGCCCGCGCGACGTCTTGCTGGTGGGCGTCCCCCTCCCCTAGGAGAGGAACTTCTCCTTTTTTGTGGGGAAAGTGCGACCAGCGCAGCCCAGCGCGTCTGTCTGTCTGGATCTTCCTACCCTACGTACATCAGCTTGGGAATTCCACACGTGCACACACGACCACATACATGTTAACACCACTTCTATATGTAAAACTTAGACATCTATAATCTCCGGAAAATCTCATTGAGCCACAGACAGACATGTCCTGGCACATGTGTGGATATCTCCTCACTTGTTGTAGACAGGCAAACATGTATATATATAACGCAGTAGCACATACATAGATCCGTCTGCATTGATGTCCAGCAGATGTATATATTTTGTACGTATATAGACGTGTATATATGTATTATACGTATGTCTGTGCGTGTGTGTGTGTGCGTATTATATGCATATATATATATATATATATGTAATGTATATATTGCGTGTTTCCTGTATGGACAATCTATGTACATATATACATATATATGTGTATGTGTGTATGTATATGTATATATGTGTGTATGCGTATCCATGTGAATGTATACTTTGTATCTGTATGCATATGTGTATGCATATATGTGTATATATATGTAAGTGTATGTATATACGTGCATGTATATATATGTATATGTACATATATGCATATGTACATGTATGTATATGTGTATATATGTGAATGTATATGTATATATGTGTATATGTATATATATGTATATATGTGTATGTGTTTCACATATGTGTATATGTATGTATGTACACACACAGAGTCACACAAACAGAAAGACAGGAAGCAAGACGTCTACCTCGGCCCTCCACATGCCTCGACGATACGCATAAAATGATACTTCGACACACACATGTGCGTTCATATATATAACCCCCTGGTGCACCTCTTCACACGTAATCCCACATACGTACACATATATACATATATACGTATGTATTCATACGTAATACCACGTATGTACACACCTACGTTTATACGTATCTGTGTAGCTCTACATATATGTGTGTCTCTTTGGTGCGGGGGATGCAGCGTAGTGTATCGGTTCGTAAGGGAGAAATGGAGATTTCTTCGTGTGGGGTGTCCGCCTGCGGCCCTGTCTTTCCGCATGCAAGTGGGGTCAATGGGCCAGAGGCGCTGCTCCGCCTTTCTTCTTCTGGGGTGCGTGCAGGCAGCTGCCCGCAGCCTTTTTTGGTTTCTCTCCCGCGTGCGCTGCGCTGATGAACGACGTGTGGATTTCCTCCATGTGGGCCTCGTCAAGCGCAGCAGACCCTCCCGTTTCTTCAACGACAGCAGGCGTGTTTGCCTCTCCTTTCTTCCCTGTTGATCTGTCTCCGTTGAAGCAGCTGCTGACGACGCTGCCGCTCGGTCTCCCGCCGCGGCTGCTGCTGCGGGGGAGCCGTCACGGCACCAGTGCTGCTGCTGCAGGACGGAGAACAGCCCTCAAGAGCGACGCAGGACAGAAAAAAGAAGAAGAAGCAGGCCTGGGCGCAGAAGAAGAAGCAGCAGCAGAGAACGACTGCGTGACGTCTGCTGAGCAGCAGCAACAGCAGCGGGCAGACGAAGAAGAAGAAGAGGAAGAGCAGCCCGAGCTGGTGGAGCTTGAGAGTCGCTTTCTGCATCGTTTTCTGCACAAGCGCGCGGGGGGAGCGCTCGCTTGCGTCGAGATGAAAACGCTCGAAGAAGTCGAAGAGGAGGAGGAGGAGCGGCTGCAGCAGCAGCAGGCCGAGACACAGAGGCACCAGCAGGCGGAGAGACAGCAGCGCAGGGAGACAGAAGTACGGCAGAGCATTTGCAGCGTTATCAGAAAAGCAGCTGATGTCTTCACTGCGCCCGCAGAAGATGGAATTCCCGAATTTGCGCAGATGGTGAGCTAGCTGTCTGGTCCCGCGGTGTACGTACACCTCAGAGTGTCATTCTCACAGGCCTCAGATACAGCAGCGTTATCCCTCCTGCGTATTTTCCACGGACCCAGCACGTCCTTTTGCGTGAATGTTTCCTGCATACATAGCAGTGTTGGACAGGCACGGTCTCAATACTCGACTTGGGGAGGACGCACACACATATACCCACCCACACGCATGCAGATTTTGTGGCTAGTAGAGCAACAGACGGTCACGAAGGAATGCCCGCCAACATCTACCCATGCATGCGTATCTCCCCCCTCCATACCCGCACACATACAAATATATATGTATATCCGCACTTGTTTGTGTGTACGTGCAGCTCGTGTACACCCACCAGACTGCTGTGCTGCATGCGTCTGTCACCCAGCGTGCCTTCACACGTGCATTTATTACGCCCACGCGCCCCCGCGCCTGTTCCTTCGTCCGTCTCCAAGTCTGCGTCCAGGGCCAGAAATACACGCAAAAACGCGCGTCCTGCCCCCACAAGACAGAGAGGCCGCTTCCGCGTCGTCCCCGTCTTTTGTTGCTTCCCCCTGCCCCACGGCATGGACGTAGGGTGCTGCGGACGGGCGGCGAGGAGCTGTCTCGTGCTGCGGTCGCCGCGGAAGGGCAGCATCTTTCTGCAGCTGCCGGTGCTTTCGTGGACCCGCGTGCGCCCGTTTGTGTGGGCAGGAACTCGCCTGTCTGCGGCTACACGCTGACGCATATCTGGCTTCTCGTCTGTGCGGGGCCGCGTGTGGCCGAACCCCTGCCCTCTTCTGCTGTTGTTCTGTCTCTCCTCTGTATGCAAGCACGCCTCGCACGCGTCGTCTTCTTGTCCCCGCAGGAAATGACGGAGGTCGAGGAGCGGGCGCGAGCGCTCAGCGACTGGCGCCAGCAGCGCATGCTGCAGATGAGTGGAGAGGAGCGCCGACGGTACTGGGAGGCCGAACAGCGCCGGCGGTAGGACTTTCTCGGGCGGTCTGCCAGAGGCAGTGTGCCATCTGCATGCCTCTCTCTTGCACTGCCTACAGCTTCCTCCACCTGCGTCCTGCTTCTTCGGTATCTGTGTACGTGTGTGTATGTGGCTGTGTATGTGGGCCAGTGTGCTGCGCCGTGCGTTCTCTGGGCCCTGGGGACGGCGTTCTTCGTTTCTGACGTGCACATGTGTTTCCTCGCGTTGCTGCGGTACCACCAGCCCGGCTGTCACGCGTCTTCCCGGCGCTGCAGCGGCAAGGAGAGAGAAAGATGTGCGGACGCGGCTGCGAGGGCCGACGCAGAGATAGGTGTATGTGTACACACTTTATGAAGATACATATATCTACAGAGGTGGAGTGTTTCTGTCAAATTTAGACGTCCCACAGGTGTACCCGTACATACGTAACGTAACTAATATACATGTGTATGGCTGGTCAGAGTCGAATGTTTCTTTCCCTTCGACTAGTGCATAGCGACTCTGCGTGCGTCACTTCCATGCTGCCGGTGAACCCTCATCTGCTTCGGATTCGCATGCTGCTGCTGCTGCTGACCCATTAGACGACGTCGAGGCCGCGCGCTTTTGAACTGCTGCTCCTGCGTGTGCGCCGGGATATGTCCCGTCCGCTGCTGTGGCCCTGTGCCTGTTTTGCTGCCGTGCCCCGGAGAAACGTGCGTCGCGGTGCTGTTGCATGCGGCGGTCCTTTGCTGCTGCCGTCGCAACGGGTGTGTGCTGCGGCGTGCGCGCGCCTGCATGCGTGCGGTGCTGCATCTTGTTGTGCTGGTGCGTGCGGGGATGTGTCTCGGCAGGGAGCAATGGCTGCTGCTTGAACTGCGACAGAAGGCGAAGAGTTTGTGTCCGCAGCAACTGCATCTGCCCATCACGTTGAAGGATGACCATCCGTGGAGCCAGCTGCAGCAGCAGCAGAACTCGGAGCGCGGGGAAGAAGCGGGCAGGAGGCATCAAGGCACGGCAGCAGCAGGAGCCGCAGCAGCCGGCGGAGGAGGGAAAGGAGCAGCGAAGGGCGGGCCCCACGGGGGGGCAAATAACAAAGAGAAGAAAGAGAAGGTCAAGCCAATGAAAAAGTCAGAACTCATCCGGATGAAAAACGAATCTGCGCAGGAAAAGAAAGTTCAAAATGTTGACGCCGAGCGCTATCTCGATCTTGAGCGACGGGTAAGGAGCGCCCCACACGTTTCTGCTGTGTATCGTGCAGCAGCAGCACCAGGGCTTCACCTGCGCTTGCTGCTGCATGCGCGCGTCGCTGGGACTGCTTCGACTCCTCTGTGCAAAACCCTTGGCTGCTAATGACGCTGTCGCCTGCGTACATGCCTCCTACTGCTGCTACCATCGCCGCGTGCTTCGCTGCTGCTGCTGCCGCCCGGCTTCTTTTCTGCTGCGGGTGTACTGGCGCCCAACCATGCCCGGTGCTCGTCTTCCTCCCGCGGCGGCCGGCTGTTGTCTGCGTGTGTGTGAGGGTCCTCCGGCGCTGCTGCTACTGCTGCGGCCCAGATTGGGGCCTGCTGCATGCGCGTCCGCGCGCTCGCGGCACGACAGAGAGAACCGGACGCCGTGGAAATTCTTCTTCTTCTGCAAGAATGTGTACCTCTGCAGTCTTCTGTATCTCTCTGCATCTATCTCTGCATGCTTCTCATACATATATATATATATATATATGAGCAGCAGCAAACGAGTTCGGCTGCTGCTCACATGCAGCAACGTATTTGTGTAGAAGAAGGTGCTTGGGACACGTATATGTATATGGGCATGCTCGTACGTATCCATGCACATGTATGTATGTGTGTGTGCGTCCTCGGAGTCGTCGTAATTCGGGTGTTTTTGTGATAATGTGTGTGTTGTGTGTGGGCGTGTGTGTGTGTGTGTGTATGTGTCTGTGTCCCCGCGCATCTCGTCTCCGCTGTGCGTTTCGCGGCAGGTAGAGGCGTTGTGTGTGGAGTACTGCTCCCAGTCGAGCAAGGCGTCCCGTCTCTCGTCGTTTATGCGAGGCGGAGTACCCATGAACATCGCCGCGAGCAAGCTGCTGCAGCTGCTGCTGGAGCTGCTGATCGGGCCGAACCGAAAGCGCCTGGCGCTGCTGCTGAATTTTCCCTACGTGATGCAGCTGCTGAAGACCCGCCCCGCCCAGCGCCTCTTCGTCATGAAGGTGCTGGCTCTCTTCCGGGACGCCTACGCCGGCTTCAAGAAGGAAGACTGCAATAACAAGTAAAACAGCAACACAAACGGCAACACGGTGTTTTCCCCTTCTATGAGAAATACACACGTCTGCCAAGAAGAAGTCCGCGTCGGTCTCTCCCAAGTCAAACAACGTCGCTCTCCTCATATACGGAAGGAAGGATACGTACATCTGTTAACAAGACCTCGACGACGTGTACATACTTACACATATATTGAAGAGGGGATCATTTGTTTGCACGCACGTGGAGATACGTGGGTGTGTCTGCAAGATGCTTGTGTATGCCTGTCTCTCTCTTAGTATATATATGTGCATGCATATTCGTGAATTAGTGTGTACATATGTGGGGACCTGTAGGTGCCAGTACTTTTGTAGGTGTGGTTGTATATGTGTATATTATGTATGTACGTTGGCGTAGGTGGAAATGTATCTCCGCGTGTGTTAGCAGTCCCGTGTGTCTCCGGAGAGGTGGATGTGCGCCCGTCGAGGCGGGTCGGTAGTCGACGAGGAGACGCGACTAAGCATTTACGTACGCATGCATGAAGGGGATGCGAACAGATGTCTGGCAAGTGCATGCGTCTCACGTGAGCGAGGCCCGCGCTGCGTTCTCTGATGCCTTCGTTGTACTTACAAATAGAGCCTCTGGTTGCTGCTGCTCCCAGGCCCGAGCTGTTGCTGCTGCCAGGCCCGAACTGCTGCTGCTGCCAGGCCCGAGCTGCTGCTGCTGCTGCCAGGTCTGACCTGCTGCTGCTGCCACCAGCAGTCGGCTGGGGCTGCTGCAGCCGCTACCAGGCGTGAGCCGCTGCTGCTGCTGCCAGGCCTGAGCTCCTGCTGTGAGTGCGTTTGCTGTGCCTGGTGGTTGTCTGCTGTTTATTCGCCTCCAAGCGGTGCGGCAGAGGTCACGAGCGACATTGTTCCACCGCGCATGCCCATGCGCTGACAGCGGCTTTGCAGAAACTGCTGCAGAAGCTGCTGGGGCTCGACGTGGGGCTGTGGGGGCGGGTCGCTGTCGACGGTGCTCCTGCTGCTCCCCGTGGTGGTGGTGGTGCTGCTGCTGCTGCGTTGTTACCGGCTACTTCTTGCAGTGCCGAGTCTGCTGCTGCCGTTGCTGCTGCTGCAGCAGTTGCAGTGGCGGCTGGCCATTGCTGCTGCTGCTATTAAAGCGATTGACTACGGCTGCTGCTGTTCATGTCTTCTGCGGTGCATGCAGGCAGCATTTCCTAGACATGCAGCAACTGCTGTGCATGCTTTTCCGCGTGTGTGTGGAGAGTTTCCGCATTTTCCACGGCGAGCTAGAAGGGAACGAAGTTGAAGAAATTCAGAAGGTTCTTCTCGGCCTGGGGTTTACGGAAGCTGCTGCGAAGCTTTTTTCGCAGTGGAAGGTGAAGCGTGTCCAGTTTCTGCAGCAGCAGCAGCAGGAGCGGCTCCAGCAGCAGCAGCAGGCCGAGGCTCTGCAGCAGCTGCGGCCTGGCAGTGCTGCCGCAGCAACCAAAGCGGCGAAGAAAGGCAAACAAAAGGAAGGCTCGAATAAAACGAAGGTATGTGTGCCGCCGCACTTGACGCAGTTGATTCAAAGAGCTGCGTGCCCCTGCCGCCTTGCTGTTGCTGTTGCTGCTGCTGCCGTGTGTGTGGCTGCCTGCGTGGCTGCTGCTGCTGCTGCCGCCCGTCCGCGCTTCTCTGTTGTTCGCTACTGCTGCTGCGTCTGTCTGGACCGCCCGTCGGCGTGTCGTGGTGCTGCTGCTGCTTCCTCTGCAGACGAGGAACTGCTGCTGCCGTTGCAGCTGCTCTCTGAGGGATGTCTGCTGCTGCTCTTTTTGACGCCTGCTTCCTGCTGCTGCCGCTGCCGTTGCAGCTCCTCTGGTTGACGCCTGCCTCCTGCTGCTGCTGCTTCTGCTCGCAGATTCACTGTTGCATGTGCCTCTCTTTTCGGGTGGTCACGCTGCGCAGAGATTCCCCTTGCTGCCGCTGCATCTGGATCCGCTGCTGCCTCTTGTTCTCTTTATTCTATTCGTCTTCACCTTAATTCTTCCTTGGCCCTTCCTCTCGCCGCCGGTTCATCTGCATGTACTGGTGCTACCTCTGCTCTTGCTGCTGCTGCAAGTATTAGTTTTCTGTTCTACTGCCGCTGCTGCAGGAGTCAGAGGCGCAGGAGCTGATAAAGGCAGCAGCAGCTCTTGATGTCCACCGCGTCAGCCGGGCCGCGCTATTTGACTTCCGTATCAAACCTGGGCTGGTAAGCTGCTGCTGACTTCTCCCCTGCTGCTGCTCTTTTGCTGCTGTTGTTTTCCTGCTGCTGCTGCTGCTGCCTTCTCTGCTGCTGCTGTCCTGCTGCTGTTGCTTCCCTGCTGCTGCTACTGCCTTCTTCCCTCCTGATGCTGTTCTGCTGCTGTTGCATTCCTGCTGCTGCTGCCGCCCTTTCCCTGCTGTTGCTATCCTCCTGCCGTTGCTTCCCTCTCTTCCCGCTGCTGCGGCGACCTTTGCACTGCTGTGTTGCTGTTCTGCTGTCATTGCTGTACTGCTACTGCTGCTGCGATTCTGCTGCTGTCGGTGTTCTGCCGCTGCTGTGTTGCGGCTCTCCGCTGCCGGCGTGCCGCAGCTGCTGCTGTTTTGCAGCTGCCACCGCTGCTCTTCTGCTGCTGGTGTTGCTGCTGCGTCTCCGTGGCTGGCTGCAACATACCCCTGTCCTGCTGGCTTCTCCTGCGTCCTCTTTACACAAGTATTGAGAGCGTCTGTACATGCGCCAGCACTTCGGTTTATGAAAATATATTAACGATATATAGACGTTTGTGTATGTGATTGCGCGCGACAACAGTCAGGTTGCTGCCTTACAAGTAGTGCTGCTGCTGTGGCGCGCGGCGTCGTCACGAGTTCCGCTGCTGCTGCTGCTGGGCCTCTGCGCTTCTACTGGGGCCGCTGCTGCTGCTCGTGCTGTTGCCATTGGGCTGCTACGTTTGCCTTCACTGCTGCGACTGCTGTGTCGCTGCGTCTGCTGCTGATGCTTCTCGCCAGCTTCGGACGTGGAGCTGTGCCTTCCTGTGCACCGCTGCTGCGGCCGCGTTCTTCGACTCAACGTGCGCTGCCGTGTTGCTCCTTCTGCGTCACCTCCATGCACTATCGACTTGTCTGCGGCGCTGCTGCTGCTGCGGCTGCGCCGTACTGCTGCAGGAGGCGGAGGTGCAACTACGACTGATGGGCGGGGACTTCACGCGGACAACTGGCTCTGGCACAAAGAAAGATCCTCGAGTTCTGTTCATGCCGGACTATTGGCAGGTGCGCCAACCTCCTGCAGTCTCCAAGCCTTGCTGCGGCCCTGCTGCTGCTGCTGCCCTGCTGCTGCTGCTGCTGCCCTGGTACTGCTGCTGCTGCCCTGGTACTGCTGCTGCTCTGCCTTTGTCGCTGCTGTCCTGATTCTGCTGCCGTGCTTCTGCTGCCCTGGTACTGCTGATGCTGCCCTGATTCTGCTGCTGCTGCTGCTCTCGGACGCGACGTGCTGATATCTGCTGCTGCTACGCTGTCGAGGTGCTGCTGTTGTTCGGTTTGCTGCGGCTGCTGCTGCCGCGCGATACTTGCTTACCCCGGGCTGCTGCTGCACCTGCTGCACCTCGCGCTGCATCTCGACAGCCAAGGCCTGCTGGTGCTCCTCCTGCTTCCCCGTCTGCCGTAGCTGCGTCTTCTGCGTGGCCTGCTGCTTCTGCAGCACCCTGGGGCTGCGGCCGCCATGTCTCCTCAAAAAGGTGCTCCCCGGTCTCCTGCTGCGGTTGCCACTCTCCTGCTGCTACCGCGCGTCTTCCTCCGGCTGCTGCTGTGTTCTTCCTTCCCCTCTCCCCTCCTGCTGCTGCTGGACCCGCCCTCGCGCGGCTCTTGCTCCTGCTGCTGTTACCCCCAAGCTGCTGCTGCTGCTGCAGTCCGTGCCTCTTCTCCTTACCGTCCCCGTCCCAACTACGCAGGGTGTCAGGTACATGCTGCTGCTGCTGCAGCACCCACGGAGCGAGGGGCTCGGTCGCTACGCAGCTTCTATGTATGGGGGCGTGGGGCTATCTCTTTGCTGCAGATCCAGCTGCTGGATATCATCGACAGACATGAGAGCGCGTTCGTGACGGCCCCCACGTCAAGCGGGAAGACTTTTATTTGCTTCTACGCCATGGAGAAGGCGCTGCAGTATGACGACGTTGCCACAGTCGTATACGTCTCCCCAAGCAAAGCCCTCGCCGACCAGGTACGACGGCGCATGCGGATCTTTTATATACGCGAAGGGGCAGAAGTAGAAGGACGAAGACGCAGGGGGGACAGAGACAAACACAAACAAATACACAGAGAGAGATATAGGTGTAGACGGAGAGATACAAATAGAGATGTATAGATATGGGTAGACCTACACAGATACATAGATCTACATAGATCTATAGGTATAGACCCATTGATTTACATATGTGGATATGGATAGATATAGACGGATTGTTTCATAGAGAGACATATAGATACATATATGGATATATAGACGTAGACAGTTATATAGATGTATAGGTATATAGACAGATATAGACGGATAGATTCATAGATATAGATTGATAGAAACATAGATATATAGGTGTAGATAGGTAGATGCGTAGGCATAGATAGGAAGCTATATGGATATAGGTAGACACAGACGGGTAGATTCATAGATATAAGTACATAGGTGAATATATATTTACATGAATATGTAGACACAGAGAGATAGGAAGATATATGTGTGGATCTGTGGAGTAACGCATGTATATCCAGCGCGTACATCTGGAGAATCGGGTCTGCATGCGTTTCTGCTGCACGTCAATAGACACACATATAAACAAACATATATACATATATATATCTATATAGACATGTACAACGATATATGCAGGGCATGTGTATTGCCATTACATACACACGTACACAGAGAAATGTGTATATATAAATATATATAGGCGTGTGTAGTGAGATATGTGAGGCGTAGATTACTATAGACGTATATGTACGTAGAGGCGCATAAGCATGAGAGAGCATCGGTGTCTTTCCGTGGGCCAGACTCTGTGTGTCTCTGTGTCTCTGTCTCGGTGTCTTCCTGATCTTTATGTTATTTCGAGACTCGACATATATTTTCGCTGTTACATAAATCCTTGGGTGGGCTGCCTTCCCGTCGGTCTTCTCTCTTTCTGCTGGGAAGCGGCGGTCGGCCTGGAGCCTCGACATGCGGCTTCCGCACTGCTGCATATGCGCGCGCGTGTCCTGCGGTTCTTCGGTGCCTGTTGCTGCCCTCCTCCCCTCTCGGTGCTGCTGCCGCTGCTGCGTCTCCAGCAGCTGCTGCGACTTCTTCCCCGTGAGGAGACTCTCGTGCAAGCACACGCGTCTCCGTAGAGGAGAAGCGGAGAAGGGAGACTGGTAGAGATGCAGAGAGACACAGAGACAGGCGTGTAGAGACACGGGCAGCAGCGGCGTCCTGCTGCTGCGGCGACGGGCTGGGGGCTTGACTGCTGTGGCGTCTGCGTGACGCTACGAATATACGGGCCTCTCAGCCTCCCGTGGACAAAGACGAGAGACAGCAGAAAAGGAGAAAAATGAGAGAGAGCGAGATTTACTCACGCCGGCACACAACTGGCGGCTGACGACCAAAAAATGTACGTGTCCCTGCGTGCACGTACATACATATATACCCAGCAGTTCCCTCACTCTCTCTCTCACTGACTATATACGAACATATATATTTATGTGTAGCTATTGTCCCTGTGTTCAAGACCCTGCGTCACTCTCTGTCACAGTTGATATACGTATACACATACATATATATGTGTATATGTATTGTACTTGTGTACGTTTGTACATGCATACACAGACACTGCCTCCTTGTCTCTCTCAGCGGATATATATATATACATGTATATATATGTATATGTATGTATCTGTGTGTATTGATCACACGTATATATGTACGTATGTGTATCTATATGTATATATATATGTGTATACACAGAAAGAGAGACGTCGACACAGTCTGTCTGTGTGTCTTCGTATCCCTGTGTATATGTCTCCACTTGTCTGTGTGTTGGTGTTCATATATACGTGTCTCTCTCTGTGTCTGTGCGTCTGTGTCTCTCGTCTCTTTGCTTTGTGGCCAACGGGCTTCCTCTTCAAAGCCGCGTCTTTTTGAAGTTTGCTTCTGTGGGGGGCGAGCAGGTGTACGCAGAGATTTACGGCCGCTTCTCGAGCAAGAGTTTCTCTGGGAAGGAGAGGAACCCGCAGTACACGAAGGAAAACGGAGGAAAGGGGCCAGACGCAGCAGTCTTCGTTAAAGGAGAGCTTGGGGTGAAGAAAATGCTTTCAGCGGAGTTCCTCAACGACCGTTCCACGGCCTCCCCGCTCACTGCTCAGGTATACTTCCTGCGCGCGCCCGCCCGCCCGCGTAGTTTCCTCTCCCTCGGTCTCTGTTTTCTGCGCGCAGAGAAGCGTGGTGGGTCGCTGCGTTCCTCCTCAGCCAGAGGGTGATGGGTGTGTGGGGTGGAGTGGCCGCAGCACAGAAGAGAGCCGTAGGACACGCCCGCGTATGCAGAGAGCGAGAGTGAACAGCACGTCAAGCCCCGCCCACCGACGCATACGCGCAACGCCTTGCGGATGTTGCTGTAGCGCCCCAACATGTACTGCAGACGTACACACCCACGCTGCAGGTTTGTTCTCCGCAGGGACGACGCAGGACGCGGCGGGGTGGGGGGCAGCGCCGCGCGGGCAGCCGATCGCGACGCAGCAGGAACGACAGCAGCTGCAACACAGAAGCAGAAGCCTCCCACCACCTACAGGACGGCGCTGCAGCCACACGGGAGCAGCAGCAGCATACCCGCAGCAGCAGCATACCCGCAGCAGCAGCAGCAGCATACCCGCAGCAGCAGCATACCCGCAGCAGCAGCAGCAGCATACCCGCAGCAGCAGCAGCAGCATACGCGCAGCAGCAGCAGCATACCCGCAGCAGCAGCAGCAGCATACGCGCAGCAGCAGCAGCGCACCCGCAGCGCACCCGCAGCAACAGCGCAGTAACAATAAGAGCAGAAGTGGCGTGCACACGCCGTACGTTAGAGGAGCGAGAGAAGGTGGACGCATGGACGTGCGTTATTACATTCCACAACGTGTGAATCGTCCGTCTTTTGTAACGGTGTTGCTGCTGCGATGTTGTATTTCCTCTCTTGCGCAGATGTGTCTGTGTACGTCTGCGTGACTTTCTCTCCCTCTCTCTGCGTCTCCGTCTCATCTCCTCCATCTCTCTCTCACTCTCTGCGTGCCTCTGTCTGGAGGTACATATACATATACATATACACGTGTATATATGTATATATATGGCGTCTAGTAGTAACAGTGATGTGTACACACGTGTCTGTGTGCGTGTATGTTTACGTACATACATATATACACATATATACACATATGTATATATATATATATGTATGTACGGCTATACGTTTATACATACGGCTGTGCGTGTATATATAAATATATATATATATATGCATATGTAACCGTCTCGTGTTGTTGTAGTAGTAGTAGTAGATGTAAACGTACGTCTCTCTAGGGCTATAGGTGTACACGTACATGTGAATGTCACGTAGTAGTCGTCACGTATATATGCGTATGTATGGGACTATACGTATATATGCGTATGTGAGTGTGTCATATAGTGGTAGTAGTCGTCGTATTAATGAGTAGATACGTGTCAATTTTGCTAAACGTCATATATGTCTGTGCCCGCGTCGAATCTTCCCTACGTGCGAGCAGTATATGGTCGTCATACACGTATACACACACATGGGACGGGCGTTTCCTGGACGGCTCTGAAGATTCAGCAAAGGAGCAGATGTGCATGTGGGTGGAGTAACTGTTTGTTGCCATTCCTCTGTGGCGCCTTCTTTTGCATGCTGTTTCTGCGTCTGCTGCTGCTGCGACTGCTCTTTCTGCTGCGTCTGCTGTTTCTACTTCTGCTGCTGCTGTCGCAGGTAGTGGTGACGCTGCCTTCGGTGCTTGAGATGCTGCTAATGAGCGGGACGTATCAGTGGTGGACGGGCAGCCTGAAGTATGTTATTCTCGACGAGATTCACTGCATCAGCCAAGACGACGGCGGGGGCGGGCAATGGGAGCGACTTGTGCAGCTGCTGCCTTGTCCGTTTCTTGCGATGTCGGCCACGGTAGGTCGTCGTCAGCCGCGAAGCAGGAAGGCATCGCACAGCAGAGAGAGGGGAAGAGGACAGCGACACTCACAACACACATGCACAGGCAAAAAGTACGAAAGGGAGGAACACGAGAGACAGCAAAGAAAGGCAAAAAAAGGCCGGAAGAAGAAGAGAGGGCGAGAGAAAGGAGGAGACGCAGCGAGAAGAGAGGCGAGAGAATTTCAGAAGGAAGAAATGCATGTGGGAAAGACTCGAAGGCATACTGTAATGAATTTTTCTGCAACAAGCAGAGGGGGGCGCAAGAAGGACAGGAAGATGAAGAAGAAAAGAAGGAACAACGAGAACAAGGAGAAGAAGGGAAGAAGAAGAGAAGAGAAGACGAAAAAGAAGAAGAAAAGAAGAAAAGACACACACACACACACATAGGTACATACGTGTACATACCGAGAACGAAGACTGCGGGGCAGAAGAAGAAGAAGAAAAGGCGAGGGAAGAAGTCGATTTTGGGGATGTATGGCAGAGGCCCCCCCCTCTGCACTTGTGTGTCTACGATATATTATCGGCCGCAGCACACAAATGCGTGCCCTCTCCCCTGCATGCACACCCCTAGGAATATATATATGCATGTATGCATGCGCGGATATATGCGTGTGTGTGTGTGGAAGAGCGCGGTGCGAAGAAAGAAGTTGTGACGGAAGAAGAGAAGATGGAGAGGGTGACGCGAACCACAGAGGGGAGGACAAAAGAGAGACACAAACAGCAACTCAGAGAGAGACGCGCATGTCCTTCCAGTGGCAGATAATTAACTCCCACACGCGTGCGTACATAAAACGACTACGTAGATACAGCGCCTGCATGCACGTTCATGGACACACGTACATGCGTGTATTAACAAAGACGTGCTACATATACATATGTGTGTGGGTATACACATATGCATGTGCATGCATATACATACAAGTACATGAATATGTGTTATGACTATGAATGTGTACATACCTCCTCATAGACACACGTATAGGTAGATACGATATATGTATGTAGGGAGGTAGGTATATTATGTGTATATACATGTATATAATATACGTATACATGTGCGTACTAGTACATATATATTATTACAGTGGATGTGGGTATACACACGTATATAGAGACACATATGTACACATTCATATATGCAAGATGTGTATAGGTAGGTATATTATACATATATATATACGTATATGATTATTACTATAGATGGGTGTACACACCTGGACATATATATATATAAATGCGTATAAATAGGTATATTATATATATGAGTGTATGTATATATATGTACGTATGTCTACATAAACGTACAAGTATATGTAAAGTATCACTATAGAGGTGTGTAGACATCTCCATGGACACAGAAACACATATGTGCACATATATATGTATATGGAGATAGATATAGTGTATACATATACATATAACAAGTACGCATACATATACGTACACGTATGTATATATATATGTATGTGTAGGTAGCCGGATGTGTACGCTGCAGTTAAGGAAGTAGGTGTATGAAACCAGGAGGCATACCACCGTAATGAAGTTGCGAGTGGCAGTACTGGCCAAGTCAGCAGTAGAGGAGGAGGTAAGCGGGCTTCCACACAAGGAGAACTCAAATTATATATATATATATATATGTGTACAGGAGTAGAGGGACATATATTTTCTAGAGAGCAGTATATAAAATATATGTGAACCGGTGCGTGTAGCTATGTACACGCACGGAGACAGAAGAGAATATACACGTATATATATGGTTATATATAAGCATATACTCAAGGGCATAGATTTGCACATATGAAGAAGTGGGTGTATACGCTTGTACACACATATGTATATACGATAGCAGAACATAAAGCTACATATGCATATATACACACATATATATATATGTGCGTGTGTCTCTATGTCGATACAGATGGATAGGGGAATGCGTCTGTGTATTGATATATGTACGGAAGCAGCATAGGAGGGCATATACGTCGATGTATATGGAGGAGAGTTTAAGAAGATTTATGGAGTTTTGTGGAGGAGAAGAAACAGATGCGGAATGTTTATATAGGCGTGAGGTGGAAGAAACGACCAACTTTGTGTGTGTGAGTCTCGATCTCTGGGAAGGGCGGGCAGGGCCGCTTCCTTGCTCTGGCTGTCCGGCAGCCTGTGAAGAACTTTTCCCCTCCGCCGTCTTTGTTGTCGCTTTCTCCTTTTCTCTCTGTATCTCTTTCTTGACAAGCAAAACTGCTGCCGACCCCACAGATGGTGCGGCACGCGCGGGCGGTGGTTTTGCATGTGCTGCTGCGGCTGCCGGTACACGCCTCTGCTGCTGCTGCTGCGCCGGCGGTCTCGCTCTGCTGCTGCTGCTGGTGCTGCTGCTGCTTCTGGACCTGTTGACTACTCATCACGTGCTCTTGCTGCTGCTGCTACGCGTGTCCGCTTCCGACAGTAGTATTGTTTATGCTCGATTCTTCTACCTGCGTTCCTCTCTCTTACTGCCTGCCTGCGTCTCTCCCTGTCTCTCGTGTGGTTTTCTTCTGCCGCATGTTTCTCTGCTGTTGCTGGGGTTGTTGCTGCGGAACGAAAAAAGGTGGGGAACCCGGATTCCTTCCTGCATTGGATGCGCCGCGCGAGTCCGCAGTATCCCATTACCCACGTCGACTACCGCGAGCGCTTCTCTGACCTGCACATGAGCCTTTACCACGAAGGAGAGCTCCTGCCTCTCAACCCCGTCTCCTCTCTTCATTACGATAAGGTAAGGATCGAATAGACAAAAAAATTCTAAGCAGTTTCTCTCCTGCTGCTACGTCTGCTGCTGCTTCTCCTGCTGCTTCTCCTGCTGCTCCTGCTACTGCTTGTGCTGCCGATCCTGTTGCTGTTTTTGCTGCTGCTCCTGCTGCTGCTTCTACTACTGCTCCTGGCGCTGCTTTTGCTGCCGCTGCTGCTGCTGCTGCTCCTGCTGCTACTTCTGCGGCTGCTTCTCCTGCTGCTTCTACTGTTGCTCCTGCTGCTGCCTTCGCTTCTGCGTCGACTGCTGCTTTTGCTGCTTCTCCATCTGCTCGTGCTGCTTCTTCAGCTGCTCTTGCTGCTGCCTCTACTGCTGCTTTCGTTGCCGCTGCCGGTGGTGCTGCTGTTGGAGCGAATGTGCCGTGGACCGCTGCTGATTCCCGCAGCTGTCCTGCCCGCTGCAGCCCGATCTCGACTTGGTCTCGACGGTCCTGCTGCACGGCTGCGGCGGTATACCACGCTTCGTTCCTGCGTGCTCTCTCGCAACTTCCTTCAGCTGCCATTGCTATTGCTATTGCTGTTACTGCCGCTGCTGCTGCTGCTGCGGGTGCTGCTCTTGCTGTTGCTATTGCTACTGCTTGCGCTCCTGTTCTTGGTATTACAGTTGCTGCTGCTGTCGCTGTTATGCTGCTGCTGTTGCTGCAGATTCGCGACGAAGGACTGTCAAGCGACTTCTACGTGCCGCCGATGGAAGGCCTGTGCGCGTACAAAGTGTTCAGCAACGTGTTGGGCGAGCAGCACTTTTTCTCAACGACGTTTAATCCTCCGTTTTATTTCGTTGGCTGCTGCTCTATTACAAAAAAGCAGTACCGGTGCGTCCCTTGCTGCCTTTCTGTTGCGTAGTCAAACGTTCTGCAGACGTGCATGCGCGAAAATCCGTTTTTCTGCATGCGTCGTGACCATCTTGTTGCTGCGGTTCACGGCGTCTGCATGCCGGGGGGGGCGACGCGTCGTCAGTGCGCTAAGAGAGAGGCGAGGTCTGTATGTGTTGCATGCGGTTTTAGAAACCGAAGTAACAGACGCATGCAGACAAAAGGCCCAGCGTTTGCTCAATTCCCTCTCCTCGTACTTCTCGCTTTCTTCGTGACTGTCCCGGCGCTTCTGCGTTTAACATGCAAAACGCCGCTTTCTGCTGAGCGTACGCTCCTCTGCAGTCCTCCCTCTCGTGTGCCGATGTACCTTAATCTGCTACGGATGTCTCTATATCGATTCATACTGTACGCATATATATGCAACACATATATATATTATATGTAAGTGGTTTGTATACAGTGACGTGTATGTTCGATATATGCACATATATATATTTATATGTTACTCATGTATCCAGGTGGTCTCTTTCTCTGTATATATATATGGAACTGCATGCACATACATGTTTACATGTGTATATGCTTAGATGTTGTGTATATATAATACATATATATGTATTTATGGGATATATATATATATATATGTATGTGTTGTGGAAGACCACTGGAGGGAGAGCAGGAAGTGCATGCGTAGACGTGGCTGCGCATGTATTCTCAACATATAAATATTCTACGAGAAAACAGAGACTCACGCCGTTGAACAGACGTAGCCCCAGCAACACAAATATATATATAAATGTGATAACATATACACATACATATATAAATACATATGTATATGTATATACGTGTATATATATGTATGTAATATATGTGTAGTAAGTATGTGTATGTCCAGGTACGTTGATAGTTTCTACGTTTTATGTAGATGTATGTGATATGGAGAAGTGTGAGTAATTCGTAAACGGACGCAGATGTGTCCCCTTGAAAGACGAAAGAATATGGGCAGTGGAGATCGCTTGGGGAGTAGTTCTGTAGACTTCTTCAACGTGGTGCATGTGTGTATGTATCTGTGTGTGTATACCTGTAGAAATGGGTGGCAACTGCCGTACACGTCAATATATATCAATGTACAACACGCATGCGTATTTATATATCAACACATCTACACACAGAGACGTACGTATATACGGAGAATACGTATGACATATCTCCATACATACGTACGTCTCTGTACGTACCTCTCCCCACCCACTTCGCGTCAGCATGCGTCTCCTGCTGCTGACGCGTGTATGCGTACATGTGTATGTGTATATGTATGTGTGTGTGTGTGTGTGTTTACGTGCCTTTTAATATGTATGTATACGTGTATGTGTATATATGTATGTATGTAAGGAATGTTGTGTTATGTCATGTTATGCATGTATGTAATGTATCAACGTATGTAGACGTGAATGTATGTATACCTGTATGTATGTAATACGTGTATGGATGTAATACGTGTATGTATGTATACGCATATTTGTGTATACGTGCATGCATATGTACGTATGCATGCATATGTACGTGGACGTACGTATAAATATGTATGGGTGTATGTATGTATGCATGTATACGTGTATGAATATATATGTACGTATGAACGTGTACGTATGAATACGTTTGTATGTATGTATACGTGTGTGTATGTATACGTGTGTGTATGTATACGTGTATGTATGTATATATACGTATATATATATGTGATTGTATATATGTGTCTGTATGTATGTGTATGTGTGTGTGTATTTGAATGCATGCGTATGTGTATATGTAGGAATGAGCGTACGTATGTGTTTGTCTGTGTATACAGAGATGTAGGTCGACTCTCGTAGTACATAGCTACATGCAGTTGATCAATAATAGCATTATCATCTGCCCTTCCTCTTTGTATATATGTATGCATATATGCATGTATGCATGTGTGCTCGCGCATGCACTTTTTTTCTAGGTAGGCATGCAGGCGCATGTTTAAGAAGGTAGGCTCATGGGCCTGTGATTTTTTGAACGTCGTTGGGGTGTGGACGTCTCCCCGCCTTGTGGAGTGTCGCTGCAAGCGCGCAGGCGAAAGAGAGAAGGTGGAAGGCACCTTCTTCTCCTCCTCCATGTATATGCATGTGTGTATGTGTGTATGCATGTATGTATATATGTTTGTATGTATGTATGTATATGCATACATGCATGTATGTCGTCCTTGTGCGCACGAAAGGATATACCCCGGTAGATTCCCTCCTCTGTTTTTGATGGGCTCCCTTTTCCTTCCTGGTCGACGTCACGTATACACTGCTTTTTTGTCAGTTTTCGTCGACACTACGCCTACCCCTGCTGCTGGACGAGGAGGATAGCCGGAAGGCGCCTCGCTCTTCGTAGGTACACATGCATAGCGTTGGCCTGTACACAAAGGCGCTCGCAGATCGCTTCCGTTTCCTTCGCCTCCACGGACGTCCTCTCCCCCTCCTCTCCTCCGTCTTCTTCTTTCCTTTCCCACTTCTTTACTGCCTTTTTTGACTTCTTCGTCCTGGCCGTCCTGCGTTGCCTCCTCTGTTGCGTAGGCTCTACTGGAACTCCATGCGAGAAGAGCTCGTGCGCCTCGTCAAGACTGGCGCGCTCGGTGCGGCGACCTTTGCTGCCGCGCAGCAGAGCCTGCAGGAGCAGCTGCAGAACGCTTGGGCCGATGACGTGCGAGACTTTGAATATTTGGAGAAGTACATGGCTGCCGTGCTGCCGCCGCGGCAGCAGAGAGCAGAAGAAGGGGAGCCGAGGCGAGAGAACGACCGCCGAGAGGTGGAGCACAAGAAGGACGACGGGCAGGAGGAGGAGGAGGAACACGAAGAAAAGGGAAGGCAGTCAGCGCAGGAGAAGAAACAGCAGCAAGGGAGGAGAGAGAACTATCTCGAAGTTCTACTTGCAAGAACGCAGCTTTCCAAGTCCTATCTCAATCCAGATGTACGTTCCTCCTGCCTTCTGCTGCTGTTGCCGCGGAGGACGACTTCTTCTTCTGCTGCCTTCTCTTGGTGCTACTGCGTCTTATTCCTGCCGTTGCCTTCTCTTCCTGCTGCTGCTTCTTCTCCCTGCGTGCTCCCCTTCCTGCTTCGTCATTTTGCTGCTGCTTCCTGCTGGAGCGTCTGCCGACCGCCCGACTCTCTGCTGCGCCTGCGCGCTTCTGCTGCTGGCTGCTACCCCGACAAGGTCAGCAGGCTGCAGGCAGCTGCCACTGGCTCTTGCTGCTGTCCAGATTTCCCAGGGCTGCCGCAGTTGCTTGCTGTTGCTGGCTGCAAGTGCTGCCTCCTGCTGCACCTGCTGCCTCATCTCTCTCTCTGGATATATTTATGTGTATATATATATGCGTATATGAGTGACATATATATATATATATGAGTGCCCCATCTCTCTCTCTTTTCGATGTATATATATATATATATGCTCGCATATATGAGTGACATATGTATGTATATATATACGAGTAATCGATCTCTATCTGGATATCTATATATACATATATGTATGCATATATGAGTCAGATATGTGTACGAGTGATATATATGTGTATATATCTGTATATAGAGCGAGAGAGGCTACAGGCGCGCGTAACGTGGACATGTATGCATGCGACACTAAATAAAAGTTCCGCACATTTTTTTCGTCTCGCGAAGGTTGTGCGAAGTGTGTGCAGGTGGAAGCAGAGAGGGAGAGAGCTGTCGGCATGTGTGTGCGTGTGTGTGTGACCCTAGCCTTGCCCCCGCTGCTTGGTGGAGATGTGCCACGATAATTTCTACATCAGCGGAGGAGAGGAGATCGAACATCTTTATAAAGGTGCATGAGGGACGTATCCGCACAAATACATACAACAGCGGACACTTATATTCATATACATCTCCTCCACATCTGTGGGGAAGTGGGAAGACGCGGAAGCTGTATCGTACACATACATATATATATGCATGTACGTATATCTGTATCTCTTTCTCTCTCTCTCTCTATATATATATATGTATGTGTATATGTATATGTGTATATATGTGTTTCCACGTGTGTGTCAGTCCGCTGATTTGAACAGGTCTCAGCATGTAGAGGGAGATATGTGAGGGACTTTCTGACCTCTTGAAGAGTCGGTGAAAAGGGGAGGGGGGGACGGCGCGCTTACAGAGAGAGAGGGGTGGAAGTCTATGAAGATGTAGACACGAGAAATTGTAGACTCGCGGGTGGAAAGACAGCTACACACGTCAAAGCAGCAGAGGGCTGTGACGGGGAACCTCGACGGCAGGTATACCTGGGTGGAGAAATGTACATACAGATTGAAGACAGAGGCTTCACACCGCTAGGACGCGACCCGTGGACATGGGTGTGTGCATGAGAAGCTAGATACATCCGTATACACATACATATAAGATAGACCAGAAGAGCCCCCCCACGGCAGGTATATATGTGGGTGAGGAAATGCATGCAGAAATGCAGAGTATAAGGCTCACATATGACGTAGCCCATGGACATGTGTATTTGAGCAGCATATATGTGTGTGGAAAGACTGACGAGAAGACTCGCAGGGCACAAGTGTGTGTGGCTGGGGGTCGCTACAGAGAGGCAGCAGACAAATGGTTTTTTTTAGAAGACGAAGGACATGCGGGGGGCTGTCTACATGAGTCCGCGAGGAAACGGGATATTCAACAGTTTCTTGAAGATACGCGGGGACGCATGCGTAGGGGGGATTGGGAAGACAGAAGCGGCCTCTGCGTTATCGTCGCATGGCTTCCCTTCGTCCCTCTGCTTCTCGCTTCCTTTTTTCCGGAGAAATCTGTTAGAGGTGTGGCTTTCGTGTGTCCCTGCTCTCCGGCTGTGTGCGTGTGTGTGTGCGTCTTCGGGAAGAGGGCGTCGTCTCGTCTCTGCTTTTGCTTTCCGCTTCCTGCCCCTGCTGCTGCTGCGTGGGGAACGTCGGTCTGTGTGTGGGTTGACTGCTTTGCGCGCAGGACTCGATCCCAGAACTTGTTGTATATATGTAACTTTCTTGCGCTCTCTCCCCCTTCCGCCCCCCCTCCTCTCTCTCTTCTCTTGTACACACATATACGTGTGTGTGCTTGGTCCGCCCTCCCGCTGCTGCTGGTGCTGCTGCAAGCGTGAAAATGTGTGCTTGTGTGTGGGGTGACTGCTTTTTGCTCGCGCAGAACTTGATCGCTCTGTGCCGACAGCTGGACGCAGCACAGATGCTGCCGTGCCTCATCTTCAATTTCTGCCGCCATGAAATTCGTGTTATGGGCGTCGGGATGGCCACGCGGCTGAAGGACATGCAGATGAATAAATATTACGGCACCGAAGAAGCTGCCTACCGCACAAGACTTCTCAACAAAAAGCGTCTCGAGCAGTATCAGGTAAACAAGCAAGCAAAAACACAGAGACAGAGACAGGCAGATAGACACACGGAGAGACAGATAGACACACGGAGACGGGGACAGAGAGACACATAGACATAGACACAGAGGGGGACAGATAGACACAGATATAGAGAGAAAAACAAAGTCCAACGTCGTCTTTTTGCGTGTGAATGTGAAAGACTTGTACATTTGAACCACGTCTAACATGAAGGAAAGTGGCGCCATCACACACTCAGAAAAATATGAATACTGCGTAAATCTATACGTGCGCCAACAGATCCTCGACCATACATACATATCTGCATGCATGGGTATATACGTATGTGTATATATGTTTGTACATGTGTGAGAAGAGATACACATGTGTAAATGTGGATAAAATTGTGGATAAAGAGACACCCACATCTTTGTTTCTTTACTGCGAGTGAAATAGAGATCAATGTGTAAACATCCATATATATATGCATACATGAATGGATATATGCGTAGAGATGTATGTGAGTATACGTGTATGTGTGTGAAGATATATAAATATGTCAATGTGTGTATATTTGTATGTATGCACATCTTCACGTCTTTGTGTGTGTGTGTGTGTGTGTCTTACTGAAATGTATGGACGCTGAAGCAATCCGTTCCATATATACGTAGAAAGAAGGGAGGATGCGTGAGCGCAGTCCCTCCTTTCGGCCGTTTTATCGACCTTTCTTCTTTGACATATATATATCTTCTTCACTCGGCCTTCTCTCTCTCAGTGCGCATATATGTACGAAGACCGTATATATCTGTGTGTATATACACATACACATATATATTGTGTATGTATATATGTGTATGTGTCTTTCTCTCCCCGCTTCCTGATCAGTTTGTCTTGCAGTACATATGTGTATATACAAAAGTTTTCCATATATACGAGAGTCTCTTCCTGTCCCTCTCCCCCAGCTCTGTGTGTCTCTCTCTCTCTTGGTGTACACACACGTCAAGACCTTCCTGTCTATACACTTCGCTCTCTCTTGCTGTATATATATATATATGCAGCGAAACTCCGTACTTTATATGTTCATATATACGTGGGTATGTACCTCTGTTTCGCTCTTATCCGTGCATCTACTGTCATGACGTGCAAACATATTCTCATAGTACTCCTCAAAATCTCTTTCGAATGTGTACATCCGTGGATTTGTGTCCCTCCGTCCTCTCCTCCACTCCCCGTGTCTCCCCTCCCCACACACATACATACAAATATGATCGTCTGTATTTCTTCCATCTATATATGTGTGTACGGTTTTCCCTCCCTAACCCCTGCATTTTCTCTTGCGTTCTCTCTGCCTCTAAATACATATATATACATGTATAGATATATCCAACAGTTCTCCTTCCTGTGTGTATATATATATGTAGATTTGTGACCGCTTTTCTCCCACGTTTCCCGTTGCGTTCTTTTTGCATGTGTCTGTAGTGATCTCCTCCTCCAAGGTTTCCCATGACTCACTCCGACAGTCTCCGTGTGTAGTCGCCTGCTTCAAGTTCCTCCCACTTTTTTTCTGTCCTTTCCTCTCTGTGTCTCTCTCTCGGTAGACGTGTCCGTCCTTTCCCCTCCCTCTGTCTCTGTGTGTGTCTCCGAGAGTAGACCCGTCCCCCACCTTTCCCGCAGCTGGCTGTGTCTCGCTGTTTTTCCCCCCGTGTGGCGCCGCACCAGCCGTCCCGTGTGGCGCGTCTCTCTGCACATGCGTCTCCGCCTCCTGTCCCTGCTGGTTTTGGCGGGTGTTGCTGCGCCGTTTCTGTCTTCTTTTTTGGAGCGGCGGGTGCTGTGCTGTCTGCTTCTTGGCGTTCTGCACCTCCGTCTGGGGGGGACACGCAGGCAGCAGTGGCCCAGCGGGTGATGCAGGCGAAGCTGCGCGGCATGTCGTGGCAGCAGAGAGAGGCCCAGGGTCTAGGGAAGGAAGAGATAGGAGAGACGGAAGACGAGGAGCTGCCCCCTCCGCCCGTCGACATCGCCGAAGAAGTGGACGAAGAATTCTCCTTCGCGTCTCTCAAGGCGCTTGGGACGAACTACGACGACGTGAACTATGCGCTGAACCGAGCCAAATGTATGCGCCCCTTTCCCCTTCCCCCACACCGCAACAGGAAGCCCGCCTTTGCTACGTATCATACACATGTGTATCCTTTCCACGTGTACATCGATGTACACTTCTGCAGAGACGCGTACAGAGCGACAACTGCCATCACTTCCGCTATATGTGCACATGTGTGTATGCGTGTGTGTATTTGTGGATGTATATATAGGGATATATACATGTGCGTACGTATGCATACGTCTGCTTGTGTGTTGTTCCAGGTATACATCGATATACTCTTGTGCGGACACACGTATACAGCGAGCACCAGCATGACTTTCGATATACACACATAGGTGCATATATGCATATATACGTATATATATATATATGTGTATACGTGTGTACAGATACGTTCGTATGTGTTTCCGGGTATACGTCGATACACGTACGTGCAGAGACACACACACACACACACACACACAGAGGGAGCACGGGCATCATGTTTGATATATACATGTATGTATATATATATATGTCTCTCTGGATATACACATACGTATATGCGTGTATATATATATGTATACATATATATCGGGTATTTTCATCGCTACATACTTAGGTGCAGAATATGTAGAGATATACGTTTGTGTGTGCGTATAAGTTTAGAGATGTATGTATGTGCCAAGACGTTCGTAAAAGTAGTAGCGTACGTACATCTGCCCACGTGTGTGAGTTGCTGCATGCAGATGCATTTCCTCGTATCACCCCACGCACAGAGAGATGACCGCATCTATTCGTACAAGAGAGATGACCGCATCTATTCGTACAAGTGGAAGGCTGTTGTCGAGCACCTGCACCTGCACCTGCCTATCTCTGACTGGCCTCCACGTCCTTCTTCTTATAGACATTTCTGTGTCCCTCTCTGTAGTACACCTGCAGACACATGGAAGGGACTCGAAGTCTGTGTATGTGTGGGTCTGTGTATGTATGGGCGCACTGGCGACTAATGTCTGTGTGTATATACACATACATATATCTCCGCGTTTATGTATCTGTCAACACGGGAGAGGCTCGAAGTCTGTATATACGTATGTGTACACACAGACGGCTTACGTGTCAATATATATACATATATGTATGTATTCCCACGTTTATATATCTGGAAATAGGGAAGAGGCTCCAAGTCGGTGTATACATATATATATATATATACATCTGTGCGCATAGACGACGAACGTGTCAACATATATACATGTGTATATATATGTATGTATGTCGTCCCACGTCTGTATATCTGTAAATAGGCAAGAGGCTCGGAGTCTGTATGTGTATGTGTGCGTCTCTATATTTTTGTCTCTGCGTCTGTCTATCCTTCGGAGAGGCTCGAAGTGTGTGTATGCATGTTAACGTTGGAGTTTGTATATCTGCTCAGTATGCGTGTGTACGTGTATATACATGTATGTGCGTGTATACGTGTATATGTATATACACATACGACTATACAGGCCTCTCTGCACAGACATCTCCTTTGTACGTCTGTGCCTATGTGTATATATGGCAGTAAGATAGAGCCGGAACTGTATGTATGTATATGTATATATGTGTGTGAGCGCGGAAGAAAATGAAGAAAAGAGGAGACGAGGAACAGGGAATCTGACGACTCAAAGAGCAACGTGCCGTCTGTGCCAAATTTGAAAAAGAAAAGAAAAAGAGTCAGTCGAAGACGGTGTTGAATAGGTGCATGCGTGCGTGCACGTATGTGTGTGGACCTCTCAGGGATTTCTACTATAGACAAGCCAGCATCACCCGTGTATACGCATGTACATATATGTATGTGGATGTATACGTGTTTGTGTACGTAGATGTATAGATATATGTTTATGTATATGTACACATACATATGTGTGTGTGTATGTATGTATACATGCATGTACATCGATGTGTACGTATATTGATAAATGTGTGTGTGTGTATACATATGTGTATGTGTATATAAAGAGAGAGAGAGAGGTAGACGCCAAGTGCACGCATTAGTATACACGCATATGTGTGTCCTCACGTAGAGAGCAGCTGGTATTTTTATACCCATGCAGGGGCATCTCGCGGTCTTTATTCTCCATCGTGCTGGTGCAGTGGTGTGCGCTGCGCCTTGCGTCATTGCCTCTGCTCTGCTCTCTGTTTCTGTGCGTAATAGTATCCGTCCGTGGGCTCGGCGCGATGTGCTGCTGAAGCGAGAGCTTGGGCTGAAAAAGCGGACGCAACAGTGGACGGGGGGGGGGGGCGGTGGGTCGCGGGCAGGGCTGCTGCTGCGCTCGCAGAGAGACAGGCAGCCGCTCGCAGAAGAAGGCGCGGCGGGCGGATACAGGGGAACTCTCGTGCCATCGCTAGCGCTATACATGCTCCCGAGCAGCTGGCATCTGTCTCTACGAAGGAAGTTCGGATCACAAAGCTTGCAAGCGCAGGGAGGAGAGAGAAGGAGATACTCTCATTATGTGTGGGTCTCCCGGTGTGGCTGCCTTCCACATGTGCGGGTAGCGGCAGGTTTTTCTTGCATGCCCTTGGGAGAAGCGTCCGCACCTGCAGCACATGCACACAGAACTGCCGCGTGACCGTTGCACGCAGTCGCCTCCGTCTCCACACGTATACCGACATGCGTAGTACTCGTCTATATCCTGCTCCTGTGTCTCTGTCTCCTGGTACATTATGGTTACGTTGGAGTCCCGCACACATCCCTGCCTCTGTGTTGCGGCGCGCGGTGTACGTACACCTGGTGCGCCCGAGCTGCGCGTCTGTCTGTTGCGCGGCCGCTGTGCTGCTGCACGGCGCCATCACGAGGGCTGCGGTCTCTGTGTGTGAGGAATTCGGTTCTCCGCTGCTGTCGGTGCTGCGGCTGCTGCTGCAGCGCGGTCCACCTCTTCCCCGACGTATCAGGGGCTGCTGGAAGGCCTGCGGCGCGGTGTTGGGGTGTACGACGCAGGGCTGCCCCGCCCGTACCGCGAAGCGGTCGATATTCTCTTCCGCATTGGCTACCTGCGGATCTGCATCTGCAGCAACGCGCTGGCGCTGGGTATGAACTTGCCCTGCAGAACTTCCGTCTTTGCGGGCGACGCCTTCGTTCTCACGCCGACACTCTTCAAGCAGGTATCTCACACATCTGTGCGGAACGGACATGGCACGCAGCGCCGCAGACCTGCTCCAGCACGTTCCCGTCCAGACGTTCCCCTTGCAGACACAAGTGCGGACGGGAGGCGGTGCATGCGTCCTTCTTGGGAGGGAAAAAAAGCGGCGACTGCTGCTGCAGTCTCCCGGCTGCAGCATGATTTCGCCTCTGGGGACAGGAAAGGGGAGACGGGAAGGGGAGACGGTAAAGGTTGTTTGTTCTTGGAGGCGAGTGCTCGTTTGCTGCTGCCTCCCCACACATGCGCGGGCTGCGAGAGAATTGTGTAGCATGTCACCTTGCTTTGGTGCGTCTTCGGGTTGTTGCTATTCTTTGTCGGGCACATCTCTCTCTGTGGATCTGTCCGCATGTCTGTGCGTGCGGAGAGGTTGGCAAATAGACGTCCGCATGCGTCCGCGACAGGAGCTGGGAAGATTCCCCTGTAGCTGCCACTGCTGCTGCCGCATTGCGTGCTGAGTCTTGACGTGCGCAGGAGTGTCCTTCAGCTGTCCCTGCTCGCGTGTCGTGCAGAAGGCAGATCGGTGCCGCCTCTGCTGCTGTTTGCTGGGGAGACACCGCTTCATTCTTTGCTGGTGCTGCTGCCTGTGGAGGCTGCTGCTTTCCTGACGGGCAGTTTTTTCGGCGAGTCTCCAGTGCTGCGGGACTGGCCTTCTTCTCCTCATTCGGTCGCGCGACTTTTCCGCTGCTGCTGTTGCTGCTGCGTCTCTTGTTGTGTCTGTAGACGCGCGGATGGGCTGTCGGCTCTGCTGGTGCTGCTCCTCTGCAGGCGTTGGCATGTCTGCTGTCTGTCTTTGCTTCTGCTGCTGACCTCACGACGTCCGGTTGCTACTCCTGCTGCTCTCCCGCTGCGACTGCAGATCCTTCTGTCCGTCTTGGTGCTGCTGTTCCTGGCAGCGCTGCACCTGCTGCACCGGCTCCTACTTTTTCCCCGGTTACCCTGCGGCTTCTGCTGCTACTGTTTCTCCGTCCCTCCTGCTGCTGTTTCTCCGTACGTGTCCCTCTGCCGCTCTCCTTTCTCCGCTCCTGCTGCTGCTTCTCCTCCTTCCGGTGGTCCTTCTGCCACTGCTGCAGCTGTGACAGTCTGTGCCTGCACGTGTGCCTGTCTGCTGCTGCTGTTGCGCAGTCAGCGGGCCGCGCAGGACGACGAGGCTTCGACGCGAAGGGGCACGTGGTCTTGTGGGAAATTCCCTTCAGCAAAATCAACCGAATTCTTGAAGCGCGACTACCCGTCTTCGGCGGAGAGTTCCCCGTCACACCGATGATGAGTACGTACACTCGGCGCTTCGGTGCCGACCCGCGCGGCAGCTGCTGCTGCTGACTCAACACCGCGTTGCTCTCTTTCGTCTTGCTGTCGATATACCTGCTGCGCCGTCGTCTTCCCTCACCTTCCCACTCTGTCTCTCCGCCCTCTCTCTGTCTCTCCGCAGTCGCTCTGTGGAATGACGCATCTGACGCGCCGCTGACCGCAAAGATCCATCCAGAGATGGATACGCGATGGCGTGTATATATATATATATATATAAATGAAATATATATAGAGTGGTCTACATATATATATATATATATGTCGGTAGGAGCATATATGTATATATATATGTCAGTAGGGGTATATATATACATATATATATTAAAGTATGGATATGCATACGCATGTAGAAGTATACATATATATATATATATATATCCAGATGTATGTGTACATACATAAGTATGTAGATGTATGGACATATATGGAGGTATATATATGACGAGAGGTACTTGTATAGAGATACGTGTACGTATAGACAGAGAATCACTTGCCTATATGTGTGTGTATATATGGAGATATACATGTGTATATACAAGTATGGAGATACACATATATAGAGATACATGCACATCTGTATATATACGTATATATACGTACAGATATATATATATATATGTGTAAGTGTGGACAAAGGCATACGTATACATATATAGACGTTCAGTACAGGAGGAGAGGCGATGTGCTTTTGGTTGCCGGTGTGATGGTTCGTACAGCACTGCGGACACTGCGATTTTTTGGTCAAATGGAGACGCAGGGAGGGGCAGAGGAGGAGCGCGTGGTGCAGGCGCTGCAGCGTCTGTTCTTGCAGCCGCTGTTCTCTGTCTCTCCGGCAAATACCCAGCCGACGGAAAATCAGCTGCAGCACCTTCGCTTCTACGTTCGCTACCATTTCAGGTGAACAACATTACGTCGCTCCCTGCTGATCCGTTCTTTCATTTGCTGGTGTTGCACCGGCACCCACTGCTGCTGCTGCTGCACCGCCTCCCTGGAGGCCTCGTTGGTGCATTGTTCTCCGCTGCAGTTCTGCTCTGGAGCTGTTGCTGCTTTGGTTGGGTGAGTCATTTCCTCGTCTTAGATGGCCGCAGCAGCTGCTTTTCGAATGTGGGGCTGCGTCTTGCTGTGCTTTGGCGCCGGTTCCGCCTGCTCCTGCTTCCCTCCACACGCAGCTGTTGCTGCTTCTCAAATGCATAACCTTTCTCAGCTGCGTCTGCGACTTCTTTGGTGGCTTCGCCGTTGACCTACTGACCGCCGTTCCCAGCTGCTGCTTCCCCTCCTTCTGCCGCATGCATTTTATTCTTCCGTCTCCTTACTTCCGCCTGCAGATGCTGCGGACACTGGTGCTGCCGCTGTTTGCTGCTGCTGCTGCCAGCTCTCTCGCGTATGTGGGCTGCGCTGCTGTTCCTTCTTTGCATGCCGCTGCCGTTCCAGTTGCCCGAATTTCCTCCTCGCGTTGCTTGTCGTTTCGCCGCTGCTACTACTTAATCCTCTACTGCTGCTGGTGCCTTATCCTCTGCTGCTGCTGCTGCTGCTTTCTCTGTCGCTGCAGCAGCTGCTATCTGCTTGTTTGTCTTTCTCTTCAGTCAGTAGTGGAGCTCTCGCCTCAGCCCTTGCTGCTGCTGCTCCGTTCTCCTCGCGCTGTGTGGGGTGTCCACTTGTTGCCGCGCCGCCACCTCTATCTCTGTCTCTCTCTCCTGTGCCCTGCTCAAACGCATATAGGTATGTGTAGGCATACATACATATACATTCAAAGATATATATATATATGGATACAACGTGTACAGGCGCAGTAGCCGCTAATCCGCGTGCGGGCTCCGTCATCCTGCTGCGGCTGTCCGTATCGCGCAGCACACGTTGATCCTCGCTAGTGTGAGGATGACGCTTCCCTCTTCGTTGCGCGCGGTGAACACCCTGCGTCGGGTTTGTTTGATCTTGCCGCTTTCTTCTCCTCGCTAGTCTCCGTGTCGCCTGCCTCTCTCTGTTCTTTTCCTCCTCTTCCTTTTCCTTGGAATGGTTGGCCTTTCTTTTCTTCCAGTCTCCCTCTCTCGTACACTCCTACTACTACGATTACTCTCTAGTGGACATCTCTCTCTCCCTTTTACTCTTGTGTTCGTTTTCTTGTTTTCTTCTCCTCTGCCGCGCTCTACGTTTCCTGGTGGGCTCTCCCGTCAGCTGCTGCTGCTGCTGCCCGCCGGCTTGCTTCCTGTTGCTCTCTCAGGTTTATATGTGACTTGTTGTCGCGTCTGGGCCTTCTCCACGACGGCGCTACGGCAGCAGAAGCAGCAGGCGAAGGCTGTCGCCCGAGCGTATGGGGAGCCCTGGTGGAACTCCTCTACGAAAGCGGGACGCCGAGCTTCCTGTTCCATTACTTGCTCTTCTCAGGTAAGACACTGCTAAGGCAGCTGCTGCTGTGGTCCTTGTGGGGCATCATCTCTGGTGCGCCTCACCGGGCACGTGAAGCTCCTCTGAGAGGCGGTTCGCATGTCTGCTTTGTGCGACAGCTTTTGCTCTTGTACCTGCTGCTGCTCTCTTTGTTGTGGACGGGCTCCTGCTGCTGCTGCTGCGTCGCGTACAAACCCCTGCCGCCTCTTCTTGTTCGTCCCGCGTCTGCTGCTACTGACCGCTTTTCGTACGTGCTTCTTCTTGTGGGCGCTACTGCGTCTTCGTCGGACGCTTGTTGCACTGGGGCACTGCGCGCTGGTGCTGCTGCAGCGATTTCCGAGCCGCTTTAAGGAGAAGCGTCTGCAGTTGCGCGGGATGTTTCCTCTTTCTCACGAGTTGCAGCTCTGCTTTCCTTTTTCTGTCCCAGCAGTTCGTCGTAGAGCAGTCTACATGTAGCCCTATCCTTCACACGAGAGCTCACTAACGAGACGCTTCCAAGACACTTTCTGACCGAAGAAGAAAACACGTACATGTACGACCATGTGGTCTCCGCGTACATATATGTACGATATATGCGAGGTGTACATATAAATTTGGAGACGTATGTAGTGCACATACCTTGTACGTATGTATATGTGTGTGTGTAAACGAATGGGGAGCTACACCGTTAGTATGTGGAGGTAGATATGTAGCAACGCGCCGCCGTGTGACTGCTTTCGATAGATACACACGTCGGCGTAGTACACGTGTACACTTGTGTATGTATGAGGACACCAGTCTAGAAGGAGTGCACGCAAAAGAAAGGTGCTGCGCCCGTATATCACTCCCCTTTCTTCGTCAATGAGACGCGGCATCGGCACGACGTTCTGAGCGATGCCCTGCTCCGTTGGAGTCAAGTGTTCCTTCGGGGCTGACTCTCAGCTCGACGTGTGCTGCGGCTACTGCTGCTGGTACCGACGCCGCTGCGGCTGCTGGTGGTGAGCCGTGACGGGCGCGGCGCTGACGGAGATGCTGTTCCTGCTGCTGCTGCTGTGTAGGCGTGCTGCAGCGTCACTTGGAAATGCAGAACAGCGAAGAGGGAAAGGCGCTGCTGCTGCTGCGAGTCCTCGCCCTCTGTGTCGGGCCGGAGCCCGTCCACTCTGGCCAGCTGCTGCGGCACCGACTGAGGCACATAAGCATGTTAAAGAAGGCGCGACGTGAGCTGGAGGAGGAGGAGGCGGAGCAGCGGAAAACAAAGCAGCAACAGCAGCGAGGACGCCGTGGTCAGCGAGCAGTGAGGAATGCAGCTGCAGCAGCGGCGCAGCCTCCTGTGCGCCTCAAGCCTCTGATGGCCCTGCTCCCCGACGATGTGGAGGCTGCGATCGATGCCTACAGTCGACTGGTGAATCTTGCTGCTCTCCACGCAACAAACCAAGTGTAGAGAATATGTGCAAATACTTACATACATACGAGTATAAATCTTCTCCTCTTCTTTTTGCAGTCCTACGGGCAGCAGCAGGTGGAGAGAATCCGTGTGTATATGTATGTATCTGTGATGTGTGTATCTGTGTGCGGGTATCGATCCTGCAGTTCTCCAGGCAACGGCAGAGACGTAGAGCGTACCTATATATATATATATATGGAACGTGTGCCTGTGTGGGAGTATAAATGTTGCGGTTCCCCAGGCAACAGCAGAAATGTAGAGAATACATATAAATATATGTGGCACGCGTGTCTGTGTGTGTAAGTAGGTCAGGTGCGTCGTGGTGCCGCGCACTACGGAAGATGTGAGGGTGGCAGTCGTGGGTACGCTTGCCTAGTAAAGCACAGTCGTCAGTGAGCGGTGGTGGGTACGCGAGGGCTACGTGTACGTACACCCGAGGACGTAATGTCTGTACACACGGACGTACAGAAACTCATGTGTAGATGGTTCGCACGTCTATGTATTTCTTCTACGCATGTGTGTGTGCGTGCGGATGAAGTAAGCGTGTGTCGTGTGTGTATATGTGTGTATATATGTGTGTGTGTGTCCACTGGCGTCTACATATATATATATATGGAAATCTGTGTTCTCGTTTATAATATACGTTTATGGTAGGTGTGTGTTGCTGTGTGGTGGTACATAGGCCGACAAGCGCGTGCGTGTGTGTACACGTGTATTTTCTGACGGGACGTACGCGTATCTATCTCCGAGTCTATAACGCAGAAGAGTACCTGTGAAGAGATCTCTACGACGCACTACTCGGAAGACGTGGTGCGCAGCGTGCTGCCAACACGTAGGCGCCCGTACCACATGCCGGGGACGTCACACATGTCTGTGTAGGGGTGTAGACTCTGGTGTATTTGCGTGACGCGCATGTATAGATATACGTCCGTCAACAGCGCCTTGAGGAATATTCGGGTGCAGAGTACCTGGGTGCTTGCGTCGCTGCACGTTTGCACGTAGGAGACGTGCAGCAGCAGGTGCTGTTGCTCGCCGGCGAGGCCACCCGTGGGAAAAAGTGTGATGTGGGTTTTTTTTCCTGAGTTGTACGTGTCGTTATTAGACAAGTAAAGCTTCAACTGCCTGCAAGTGCAAACTGACGGCAGGTTTGGCTTTTCTCCTGCCCAAGGGACGCCGCTGCAGCAAAGACACCGCCGGTAGATCTGCCCCTGTGCGTGTGTGGGTCAAGAACTGTACGAGTGAACGCACCGCATCTGGCGGAGGGACGGTGCCTGTGGGTGTGCATACACGTGTGTCTTTGTTTGTCTTCGGAAGAAGAGAAAGAAATATGTACACATACACGCGCGCGCATACAAAAATAGAGTGGTGGGTATTTGTGGTGAAGAAAAAACAAGCGTGTGCCCGTACGCGTCTTGGGGCACCTGGCGCGGTCGCACATTCTTCTACGCGCGGCGCGCCTAGTTCTGGGTTCGTCGGTGACGTGGTTATTACGTGAAGGGGAAGACAGAACGCCATGGTCGGTTTTCCTCCTGCTGTGGCAACTGCGACTGATTCTGCGGTGGGGTTCTGTCTTGGTGGTGCTCTCCTTGCTGCTGCTGGTGTTCTTTGTGTGTCAGCGCTGCACTTCCTGCCGTTGCTCCGACTGCAGTGGGACTTGCTGCAACTGGCTCTTTTGCTGCTTGCGCTTGCCCCAGTTTTGCTGCGTCTGCTGCCGCTGCTCGTGCAGCGCCCGTGTTGTTAATGCTGCAGCGTTTTCTAGTGGAGACAGTACGCGTCAAGCAGCCGCTGTGTGTGCTGCTGTGTACGTATATCTCGGCAGGCGTTCTCTGCTTCGCTGCGATGCCTCCGTTCCGCCTGCGCTGTGATTGACAGTCGCCAGGGGTTCCAGCCGGAAGATTTTCGGCTGCCCTTTACTGGTGTCTGTTTCTCGCCTGAAGGAGTTTCTCGGCGTCAGTACAGTAGTAAGGGTAGGGGCGGCGGCACCGGCGATCGCTGTGCTGCCGCGGAGCGCAGGACAGGACGGGAGGGGGACGGGGAGCAGCAGCAGGGGCAGCAGCAGCAGGAGAAGGCGGAAGAGGGGAACGACTCGGCGGCGCAGAAGGCGGCGGGAGGAGAGGAGAAACAGAAAGAACGGGAGAAGCGGAACATGCAACAGCCGCAGACGAGGCGGTGCGAGTTTCTCCAAGAGTTTTCACGTTTGCAGTTGAAGGATATCCTGCGGTCGCCGTTCGCTGCTTTGTCAGGACGGTCGCACAAGCAAATTAGGTCTGTAGAAGATCTGCGCGACAGCACAAGGACATCACTGCCTTTCTACCCAGAGACGATGTGTGCCGCCGTCGAGTGCCCCGTGGTGAAGCTGCCTTACTGGGATGGGCAGCAAGAAGTCTCGGTCACATGTAGGGGATTGAACAGCTATTTAATCGAGCTATTCTTCTCCAGAAGCTTCTACCATGTCACACAACAAAGTGAAATAAGCCTTAGCCGCATCTGGTTCCTCGTCGGAGACCTCCTCAGGGCGCTCGCCTGTTTGAAGGTAAGCGGGCTGGGAAGGCGAAAAACAGAGAGAGAGTACGGACACGGATGAAAGAGTAACATGCAAAAGGGGGGGAAAGTGCGACTAAAAGGCAGGGTGGAATGCGGCGGCTGTGTTTGTCTCTCGTTGCTTGTAGGTATGTGGACAGCTTCACGAGACGTGTCTGTATATCTTCCCGGACGTGAGTAATTGTAGAAGTGTACACCCAACCATATTCCCGGAAAATAAGACAGGTGGATGTATTCATATATACGTATGTCTGCGCGTATGTGCGAGTTCACATATACAGATATCGACTCTTTAGTTTACAGGGGAGAGTACTCAAGCAGGTGGTAGATGCGCGTACATGTATTTACACGGGGATGAAAAAGATGGACCTTATGTGCGGCAGAAGCTGCAGGTGCTGCCAATGACGAAGGAGAACGTAACTGCATGAAGTGCATTCGGATGGATAGAGCGAGACATCACCGAGGCGACTGCTGCGCCGCGGAGGCCACCACGCAGCTCTCTTTCAAGAGAAGCAGCTCCACCTGTGTTAACAAGAAGCAGAGCAGAGCAAGTTCTTCTGGTATCAGAGGCAGAAGTAGCAAGGAAGTCGTTTTCGGAGCAGTATATCAGCAGAAGAGTGGTGGAAGTAGTGGTTGCTCACGAATAGGATCGGTGACGGTGTAGCAGCAATCCTGTTCGTCGCCGTAGCCATTGTAGTGGCTTAATCGCTTAACGCGGAACAGAGTAACTCTATGCAGTGCAGTAGTAGTGGCAGTAAAATTGGGCTAACAGTCGTAGCAGTTGTGTGGTAGCCGTTGCGGTAGGGTACTCATAAATATTGTCAGCTTTTTTTCTCTCTCTAAAGAGAGCTGCCACTTTCCCCACAGCGTGAGTGCTGCTGCCGCAGGAAGCTGCTACGCGCCTGTACGCAGTGGGTTTGTGTCTTCCGTCTATGGCGGTGTTCCTACATACACGTCTCCCCGCCTAACAAGTACACGTCAGACATGTGCGTATATCTTGCCTATAGATATGAGGATGTTGGCGCACGTACGGCTGCCGATGCTCGTGTTTTTGTTGGGTGGAATGCAGCGAGTTCCCTGGCTCAAGCCGAATGGGGGGACGAAAGAATGGGAGATGGGCGCGGACTCGGCAGTTGCGAAGGCGATCCATTCTCTGTACTCTGAAATTGAAGTAATTTTCAAAAAGGAGAGCGCATAATATATCCCGTCGTCTGCCGTGCTGTTTCCGCCAGTGGTTCTGGGCGGTTTGTCTGCTGCTGCAGCGCCCACGCGCGGTACTATTTCAACGTTGCAAAAGGAGCACGCGGGTGCGTCTGTTTGTGCATCTGCCACATCGTGGCATTGTATTTCTTCGCTTTTGCGAAGGTCGAAAAATCTGTAGTCTTGAGTAGGAACTGTAAAAAGGTAAAGGCCAAACAGCTGAATTCTTGTAACAGAGAGTTGCGTCGCAAGGGGGAGATGTTTTGTTACAGAAGTGTTAAAGCAGTCGTACAGGTTGAGACATACACGTAGTACATAGCGCGTGCCGACTTTTATATTTTATATATTTTCACGCGAGTCTACCGGGACAACAACGGCCGCACGTCTGCACGCATACGTCAGTTTCTCCACCATATCTTTTTATACATTAGATACGAAAGTGTGAGCGTACGTACGTGACACAAAAGTGTGGATATATATATATAGCCGAACGTACGTCTCCCTAAACAATTCGATATGCCTCGACGCAGTAAACAACTCCAACAGTGCTTCTATTCCAGGTATTTGGTATATTTGGTGTCAGTCGGGCATGTGTGTAGAACTTCAAAGCTGTTGTTATGATTGGCGACTGCATTTTTAGACGCACAGCATTAGCGTTTATATCGGCAACACTTGAAGAGAGGAACACGCCACCGTAATCCGCGGGGGCGCTCGCGGCCTGCCTGCACAGGGTTAACATTGTGCTTCAGTGATGGAGTCTGTCTGCGTAATGGGCAAACGTTTTGGCAGGATGGCAGCAGCGATTCCTGGTGCTTCTCCGCAGGTATGGGGGCTTCGTTCTACAGGGGAAGAAGAAACAGAACTCGTGGGACGTTTCTCGTCCGGAGACGCGCCCACTCTGCTAGGTGACGTATGTTTCGAATGCGCTTGCAGCAACCTAGTGGGTCCCCAAGGAGATGAAGTATTTACGTGGGCACCGTTGTTCTGCAGCACCTGTCGCGGGTTCTCCATTAACCGTCCGAATTTCTTTCGTGCATTGTTCAACAAGCATCGACGCACTTCCCTCAATTGCTGTGCCTTGTAGCAAGTTTTTTAGTGTTGTCCATCGTGACAGGTTGTTCTTGTGGTATGTCAGCTACGATACGACTCCCCTGTTCTCATGTTTGTAGCTAGAGCATAATTGACCTTCCACTTCGTATGCAACGAGGAACACAACGCGTTGCTGCTGCCACCTCCAGGCACGTCTGCTCGACTGCCCGTGCACTGCAGCCGGTCCTCCTGTTCACGTTTAGATTCATACTGGTATTATCGCCTAGTGGTACTGGCACGAGCACTACTACTACCCACGCTACGGGTAGTTTGACCACTTTGACCAGTGCTCGCGTCCTACTTCAGTTTTCACAGTAATAGCTACTCCTAAGATTAGTGTACGTGTTGAGAGGAAACGGTCTTTCTCTATATGCTCGCTCCTTCTATCAGTTGCCACGCACGCAGATGGGCAGAAGGGATTTGTACAGTGCAGCGTAGTTATTCACGTGTTTGTTAGGTCATTTATTCCCCTGCGCTCCCCCTCTCCCGCAGCGTGCATCGCGTCTTAGTCCCTACTAAAGGAAATACATCCTAGGAGAAACATGCCGCGCACAGCTACCTTTAGCGTTGTGCGCGACAGCTTCGAAGTCCGTAGTATTCGAATCACGAAAATGTCGTTAAATGCTATAAACCAGGGGGGCGTAAATCCGCCTGCACACATACGCGTTCCGCTGTAGCTATATGGGGAGCGACAATCTCTGCGGAGACATCGTTTCTGAATACAAGCTACAAAATGCGTACACAAAACGGCCCCCTGCGTAGACGTGTGTTACGTAGCAGTGGGTCTCAGCTGTTCCTTGATAGCTGTGTTGTGGTTCTGGAAAGTACTTTCTTGAAAACATTTTAAGGTGAGTGATCCTCTTCGACGATGCCACCTGGAGTGGCGACTGTGTGTCAAACAGCAACTATGTACCCACACGCTACTCCGTAGGAAGAATTCCACCGCAGCGACGCTGACGCGGATCGCTGTCCCGGTGTGTGCGTGTGCCTTACATTTTTGAACCCGTGTGACGGTCGGAGGGCGGACGCTGCGGGGTGTGAGTGTGTTGTGAGTTGCATTTGTGTCAGTCTGCTGTAAACATGACTTTGAAGTATGCTGGTTGACACTGATTTATTGTGTAACAGAAATCCGCGGGAGCCACGCCTTGCGCGGCCGGTGCGCGCGTGCTGCGTAATTTCGGTGTGAGCCTTTCGTACTTTTCTGAATCGTCACTGCAAAGCAATCTGGCCGTGCCTAGCAGTGGCGCGCCTTCGCATAGCAAACTGTGTCTCGCACTACCGCGGAAAAAACTCCATGATCGAGACTACCACGTCCGTCTGTACTGTAAGATACACGGAGCTTGGTAGCGGTCATCTGCACAGGCGTCCCAAAACTTCGAGGGAAAACCAAAATAGCTGTACACTGAGCGTACAGTACATTGCAGCATGCTGAGTGTACTGCACGAAAGAATTCAAGTAAATGCTGCTAGTAGACTGCATTTTGCCCAGTGGCCTGGTGGCCTGTCACTGAAAGTGTTAGAACCCTGCAGTGTGTACGGCACCAGCGGCACCACAAGCACAAGTTGCCTCGCTGTGACTCAATGACTACAAGTGCTTTTGATTTCTAGGTTCTACCTGGATACCGAGTGACGATCCGAAACTTTCACACGGCATGAGGACGGTGCACCCTGATGCGCACACGTGAGAAGAACGCTCAGTGCGCACTAGTGAGGTGCTGCCCCATCAGCTTTGGTTGTGGTGCGTGACACAGTGAGATGCACTTCCCGAAACTTTCAGACGGCATGAGGACGGTGCACCCTGATGCGCACACGTGAGAAGAACGCTCAGTGCGCACTAGTGAGGTGTTGCCCCATCAGCTTTGGTTGTGGTGCGTGACACAGTGAGATGCACTTTACGAGAGGCTGTGGTGCCATATCCAAGAGCACGCCCGTCAAAATGAAGACCAGCGTCGTCCATAAAAGGGTACAGAGGTAACACAACGGTATGCTGAAGTAAACGCCCTGAGACTTTTTGACTGTATCCGTGGTCACCTTGGTGTTCTCTGCGCCTCGCGCCCTTCCGCAGCCTCCGCTTGTAAGAGATTATACTGCGCAACAACATCTGTTGTTCCGATTCCCACAGCGAGTCCCGCCGCTAGGAAAAGGAAGCTGATGCCCAGTGCTGCCAAAGCGGAGACAGCTCCTACAGCCGCACCTGCAGACACAGAATGTACATACGCAGACTTGCACCAGCTATGACATCAAAACTCTTGCGAACCAGAGCCGTCGTCAAGTGTCCTCGAGACAACCACACTCTCAATTCCAGGCTCGCGCTAAGTCACACGGGGGCAGTTCTACAGGTGTTCCTCTAAACGGTGAACCTGCGTGAACGTGCGGGCGGACACATGCCTGCTCTGGACCGTCCCACGCAAGAAGGTTGCACGGGGAACGCCCGACGAAAAACTATATGCCGCTGCAGTGCAATTTTGAAACCCAGTCCCCTGCACAGTTTCCCTGGATGGAAACAAAACTCAGTTTGCCTCAGCACCTGTAAAACATGTCTGCCTCTTTTAGTTTAACGTGCCCTTTTACGCAAGGACTGCAGCTTTTGCCATAACTAATCTCTTCTTATCTCCACGAACTGCACAACCTTCATTCGCGAAGAACAGCCATTCCGTGTCATACACGTGCCTCATTGCAGACAGTGGTGCACGCGTTCATCTTACATGGTTGATTGCGAAGCGTTGCTCACCCGCGTACCCAACTTGAAAGTCATCTTTTACTATATCATCCAGCTCAAAAAGTGATTGATGACAACAAAGCACGCAGTATCCGCATTACCAAAAATTCGTATGTTGCTACTGTGCTGTGTGTCAGTATACATATGAAAATGTAAACATATATATATGTATACATATATACATATATATATATATATGAATGTATACGTACGTGTGTTACGGTGCTCCGTGCAGAACATATACATTGTCACGTTGTCTCTATTCCGCAAGATCCTAGGCTACGGAAATACGTACCTGCATACTGTAGGCAGGTATCCACGGTGAGGGATGTCGCATATCCTATAGGCACCAAGGAAGAAGACAGTGCGAAATTGCACCTTACTGGTACACCTACGGAGCTACGCACGGTACCGGTCCAACACTTCAGGCGGGGCGTTCACATCGCACCATCATGCAGTGACGGGGGCTCCACATAGGGTGGGTGAAACGTTTCAGGGTAATTACAAGTCGCGGGGAAGATCAAGTCTAGGTGACGTAGCACAGGCCTACACCTAATAGATATGGCTGTGTCCACGTATTTGTCCACAGGAAACACGAGACTATTACAGGAGAGTAAAAAACCACTTCAGGTGTCTCCATCTGCACGCGCTGCTGGCATGCCTTCGTCCTCGTGTTTCACGTTCCTCCATGATGCATGGATCCTCACCTTCACCCTCTTCGAGAGGACTTCCAAAATACAGAGGATTGTATGTGTCCTCCGGCGCATACCAAACGATGGCATAGCCGGTGGCACGATGATCTTCCACGATCAAGTGAGATGTCGCTGTACCTTCACCGTTTTGCCGGTGGGATCTCTCTACTCTTGACGTCCGTTTGTCCCCCGTCTGCTGCAAATGCTGCCGTTGGATAGCACCTCCTTCCTGGAACGCAGGTTGACTGGATTGCTCGTTCAGTTCGGCAGACGCTACGCAACAGTGCACCGGAGGCGCCTGGCTTCCCTTCCGCAGCTCGTGTGCATTTCCTGCCTGATACGGCACTGACATTCGGGCAAACGCTATGAGCAGGCTGCTCTTTTCAGCAATATATACTCCACGAAATGGTTTAAGACCTTCAAAGGAAAGCACACCGCATATCAGCTGGACTCTGTCGCCGCTCACGTATTGGCCGTGTACGTTAAACTGCAACCTTAAGGAAGACGCAAGTCACCCTGGCACCCTTTTTGAACGTGCTCACCATCCAATCACGATATCAGGACAAGTACTCCGGCTCCACACGGCCCAGCAAAACGCTAGGCACCTTAGAGGTTTTAACTCTGACGTCACCTCCAGGACGGTGCACACTCTCACCACGCCACGCCGTGCGGACGAATTCAGGCCACTTGCAGCAAACAGGTTTACTATCGATCTACACTGGTACTCTTCACATTAGATAGCACGGGGCCTCCTGATCGGTTCCAGCGACTGCTCATCCGCCCGAGGACGTGAATTTCAAAGCTGGATAACGAGCTTCACGTACGTCACACCTCACGTAAACGCCAACGTGAACAGCAGCAGGACCCGTGGACGTACCCGCCCAGAAAAAGCAGTGTGTCCACAGTGAAGTGGCTGCTACGTATACAGCTGCGCAATTTCTCACGCCCTGAATCGTCCGCAGTACGCGGCGTTTCTATGTGTATCCTGCGCCACCGAGCAGTCGATTAACACAGTGCGGGGCCGTGGATACGAAACACTGTTAACGACCTAATCATAATCCTGTTGAGAGGTAGAACCTAGCGGATGTGTCCCGGTGGCGACAAAACTGAAATAGGGTGCAGAAGCGGTAACAGCTTAACCTTACCAGTACGGGAGGACAAGCTCCGCCAGCGTATGCGCCTCACCTCGTCAATCGCGGCTGCAGCTGAGCGCTCCGTTACGCACGGGGAGCACAGCAGACTCTGGATCGCTTCCTTACAACTGCACACCCACGGCAGAGCCAGAAAGACTGGGCCACCTACTTTCTGGTAACAGTGGAACTAATACTTGTAAGTATCAATCTTAAGGAGACAGTCGAAAGCCTGGGCTGCGGGGTGCACACGGCTGGAAGAGCCGAACTCTTTCCCCGCGTCAAATCCGTAAACTACAGGAGTATCCATGCTGTGTGATACACCTATACCATGTAGTCCGGAACTCTTCTAACTTCTTTTACGTCACCATTGTTTGGATACACTCACATGCGTGCACCACTGGAGACTGAGGTGTTCTTGCTGAACCGCGGATCCTTATACGACGCCTTTCCTCCGCATACGAAAGCCTGGCTGGTTCTCGGTGCCTTTGAAGACTTTACCGCCTGTTAACGCGCGAAGATACAGCAGCCACCGCTATGGCGTACATCCCTCGGTACACACACAATGCGCGGCATTACTGAGGTGATGAGGCATTGTGTGTCACACTATTGCAAAATTGCAGTGTTTTCTGTTGTATGAACGACATTAGCGTTGCACATTCGCGCTTAATGCAGATCAACTGACCACTTGATTGGACTGTGCACAACGCGAGGGTGCCACAGCTACACACTGGCAACCCAGTGCAGGATCTCCCCGCAGGCTGAGCAATACCATGATGGCTTATTTTTGCCACGCCCTCTGCAGGAGCACTGCGAACAGAGAAGACCGCTATTGGTTCAAGAGGAAGGCTTTGTCTCACCTTGTCATCGCCGATGCAGGAATGCGCCGCCAGTGGCCATGCGGATCTAGGCGCACGAGTTTCTCCTGGCGGCGAGTAGACGCCAGCGCTCCCGCAGGATTCATCTTTGCTTCCACCAAAATGTGTAAATTGTAAGAAGCAAAACATCTATGGGCGCCGTTGTCGGTCCAGCTTGTTGAGTTTGTACACCTGATCACCTACAGGCTTTGATGAGCGCTCGCCCACCAGGGCAGGGATAGTGCTTGCAAGTATCCACGATAATTACACGCATGTATCCTCTCAGATGCCACACCAGTGGGACAGTTAAGCTGATAAAATGGCGCTCAGAGACGACTCGCAAAAATGCCACCTGATCGCTAGCTCAACGCGCTGTATACCGCGAGCAGTGGCTGCGGACGACTATATATATATATATATATAATATTTCTGCGGGCGCGCGCTACCGCAGTATTTTTAGCGGTTTTCACGGACGCGAGCTTGTCAGCCACTTACGTAGTCCTCTCTCGTTGACCGTGATAACGTGCAGCTGCACGGTAGCTAGCGAGTGTCCTCACCCACACGCTCCCGAACCGCATACGACGGACACGTAACGACTCGCAACACGTCGCCCATGCAGCGCATACGGGAGGCCGAACACCAACGTACAACACAATGTGCCTCTAATGCTCACGCATGTCGTACACCCCTGGAAGCTCGTAACCCCGTGCTGCTCTCCATGGGCGCGTATCTTTCTTACGAGCTCACTTTCTGCCCTCGCACAACTAGGCAGACGTGTGGTGCTATAAATTGTCCGCGCTTGTATCCTGCATCTGCGGCAGCTGCATTGTTTTACGAAGGTACTATGCGTTAAAAGGAAAAGACTCCTTCAAAACAAAATGAATGCACTGCGCCAACTGGTGTACTGAAAAGTGTAGACACGAGAAAGCCGCCGGGTACTTGATTTTGGCGTCTGCGTTCCAAGTTGAGGCAGTACGGGAGACGTGAAAAGTGTTCGGTGGTTTTACAGGCGCACGTCGGGAGTGCTGGGGTTCTGTCCTACCACACCGTATAACATTCCACTGAGGAACGGGTGATGACCACATACTGCGCGGACGTAGGTAAATGCACACAACGACAGGCAGTACTATTCAGCGTACTGTCCCAGTTGACACCAGAAACTACACCAAGAAAGGTTAGCCACGGCATATGCGCTCCGATCCTGCCCCTGTCCTGTCTCAGCTACAAAGGTAGCGGACGGCTCAAGTTGTAGTGGGAAGATACCCCTGACCTGATGAAGGCTCGCTCCACTGTGCACAGTCAATCTCTTCACACGCGTATTTTGCAGTCTCCAGTGCTTCTGCGGCGCTCTACATTTCGACATGAGACCTTCTATGGCTTCTAGGTCTGTAGGTGCGAGCACATCGACATCCGAATCCTACCTGCTGCGTAACGTGGGATGTAGTGCCTGCTCAGAAAGCCTCAGCATGCAGAGCCTGTCGTTCAAACCTACAGCCGCCCAGTGCTTGCCAGAGTTCCGTATTCGGTGCGACAGTCAAGGGATGTCTTTTCCGCAGGACAGAAGCAGCAAGTGTCCGGATTGGGGGTTCGTAGCACTGTAGCGCGTATAGCCTGAGGTCTAGCTGGGACTGTGGCATAGCTGCGTAGCTCTCGCTAACCCGTTCACGTAGGTGACGTCGCGGTGTCTAACAACCCGTCCTGCCAGTCAACGCTGGACGGTAGGGGGAGTGCGGAAGTACGCTAGCAGGCAGGCGGAGGTCTAGTTGCACAAAAGGCTTTACTTACGTGTGGTTGATGACAGCCGTCGTTGACACGTTGGAGAGATGGCAGCACGTCCGTGCAGCGTCGCGCTGACGGCATAGACAAGCTCAAAAGTCTCAGGCGCCAGCCAGGCTTTACTTACGTGTGGTTGATGACAGCCGTCGTGGACACGTTGGACAGGTGGCAGCACGTCCGTGCAGCGTCGCGCTGACGGCATAGACAAGCTCAAAAGTCTCAGGCGCCAGCCCCCACCACACTGAAGATACTGGTTCAAGCGGCGCAACAAAATGGCCGTGTTTATTGGAGAAGGCGCAGGTGAGATCATCACCTGCACGGCACGGGAGGCACGTTCCCACGAGTGTGGGTACTGAGCGCATGTATGGACGATGACAGTGTATTTTCAGCCACCATGGCGGGCAGGTTCAGCTGGAACACGGAGACACCGCAGCGCCACACATTCTCAGGCGCATCCATCCGTCCGTTCATGCAGAGTCAAAAAGATGCACACGCTGAGTATAGAAGTATCCACTAATACTTGCAATGCTGCGGTACCAGGGGTCGCACTGCTGTCGAGTGCTGAAATATTACTCACAGAGAACCTTTAAGAAGGCCGTCTGCAAGTTCAGCGTAGTCCACGAATTCCTGGTTAGTCTGGTGCCACCTGTACAATACTTCCAAGCGTGTCCACTCTGTGTCAGTCAGTGGTTCCCCAACGGCTTGCATTAAAATCCGTAGTTGTCCCTTCGTAATACGGCCTGTACGTCGCGGATCGTACACTCTAAAGAAAAGTGTGAAGTCTTTCGCAGAGTCTTTTCTGCTCTGTAAAATTTCGCAGAACTCCTGCAGCTGAATCTGCGACCAAGCCCCTCCTGTTCGGCTCCAAAATTCGTACAGCTCTTGCTTGGACGGTGAGTACCCCTGAAGCCCAAAGCGCATTCACGCAACCAATATTGCCAAGAAGTATGGCAAATTTAATGAGCGTAGAAACCACCGGGGAAACGCCACGGGATACATACATAGCTTTCAGGGTTTTACAAGAGTATGGAGAAGCTTTACACGCAGTAGGCGAGACACTTTCACCGCTGCTGTGCACGTTTGACGTTCTACCCGTGAATGTACCGTACTCGGACGCGAAGGAGCTCAGCCAGTTGCTCCATCATTACCTGCAGTTGCAAATGCAGGAACAACGCAACAATTTTCAAAAGCATCACGGGGTGACTGGAATTTCAAGATGCAGAGTGCGAGCATTACGCATGGGTGAACAGTCCAGCAATCTCGTTGTGCACCAGCCAAGTTGAAGTTACTTTACTGGAAGCCATGTGCACCATTTGCGTCAGGAAGAGCTTACCCTGAAGCTCTTTCTGACGCCAATCCCGGAATATCCCTACTTATCCCTGCAGATAACCGGAACGACTGCAAAGACGGACTCCTGCTGACACAATTACGCGACACAGTAGACTATTAGAGCTATTTGTGCAGACGAAAGAGGTCAGTCCGTTTGGGATTCGTTGGCAGTGTTGAAAACCCAACGTACCCTTTTTCGACTTCTCGTAACGAGCGTGCCTTGAAATGGCACATTGCTGCCCGCACGTTCACACACATGCCAAACGTATTTCTGCGTAGGCTCCCGCAGTAAACCGGACTAACTTTGTCCAGGAGCGTAACGGGAAACGCACAGTTTTACAGGCTGTTACCCTCTCGTATATCTGTCGCTCTCTCACTAGTGACGCGGTCCCCCGACACACTTCAAAACGTACGAGGACGAGCAACTGTTCAAGTGGAACGGCACAGAATCTCGTGCGCACAAATGGTTCCCAAAGCTCCCTTTGCCGCACTGAGTTGGTGCGTAATTGTGAGCCAGAAATACCGCAGGGAACTGGAAATCGAGACCGCATTTAATCTACGCGTAGAATGCGGTAGTACTGGTCAAGGGCTGCCCCCCCCCCCCCCCCCGTGCGGAGGTGACGCACGGCGCACGTGGCTGTGTATGCCTCGCTCGCTCTTCCCCCGGTCTCGAAAGACAGAAAGAACAGGCTTTTCGAAGCTAGTTATTACGAAGGCGCAGAATTTACACCCTTTGCCCCAAGTGATACAATCAAACTGCTCGTTTGTAAGCCCCCTTCATACGACACGGTACGCCTTAGTTGCCGACCGCTACAAAGCAAAGTCTTCACGCAGGATATGCACCTCCGCCTTGAGGGTGCAGTACGCATGTCAAGTACTATGTTACGACGTGGTCGCAGTACACATGCATATCTACGTAATGGCGCTGGTGGAGTACGCGTTTTACGTAATTATACATACAAATGTACATGTTCTCCAGGATAACTCTCTTGCTGGCTCCATAGAAATCCTAACGCGGAGACTATTACCCGTGCAGGTCATCCACTCTACACAGCGGCTTCGTTGCGGCGCTCCCGTTTTAGAACGAGCTGCAGGAAATGCTGCGACGTTCTTCCCCTTCCGTTTGAAAGTCATTTGAAAGATTTACGGACGGTCCAACATGTCACACGGGAGCATCATACGTGCGATGTCGGAAGCCACTTATGATTGCGGGTGGCATCTATCATGTTTTTGTCACTACCGCAATACTGAAGGCATACGGCGCTCAAAAGTAACGCCAGGAAGGTGGAAGCGCACAGGAGGAATACGCTGCGGGTGTACGTAGGGTCACGCAGCGAGTCACACGGGGAATCATTTGTGACGGCGAGTGGCGTGCATCTTGTTACGAAGGCGTTACTGAGGGAGTAAGGCGCCCAAAAGCAGCACCTAAATGTCGGGGTAGCACAGGAGAAACTGGATGTAGGTGCCGGCTCGCAACGTACCGCTTGGGCCATCATTTGTGACTGCGAGTCGCGTGTATCATGTACCTGGAAGTAAGGCGAGACTGAGGGAGTGAGGCGCTAAACAGTGGCGCGCGAATGTCGGAAACGCACAGGAGAACTACGTGTTCGGTGTAGGTCCGGATGGGGTTAGGCCTTGCAGCCTCTATAGAAACGCACCCTATAACGCGCCAGCACTGAATGGTTTCAACCGGTGGGGCGTATGCAGAACCTACAGTCAGGGGCACCTGCTCCAGTAGAGTTGTACCGTACTTCCGCAGATACACGTACGGGTTTCGCTCTTCGCTTCTTATAGTGCCACGTTAGACGTTCGTTTGAACGGGATTGTTCATCTGCTCTCACTGCCTTGGTCACGATTTGTGCGGAACGCCACACATCATTGCCATTGTTTGACATCACCACACGGTCCAAATACAAGGAGCCGCGGCCGTCTCTTTCTTCTGCATAAGGTTTCTTCTTTGTGCTTACTAGGGGTGAATATACATATTTCTTCTAGCAAATTAGTGCAGTTCCCATCACCACGACGCGCTGGACTCGCTGGACAATACACAGTCAATTATGCTGGATCGGCAGAGACGTCGCACAGTCCGAAGAGACGACACAACTACTAGAGGACCAGCGCCGTCAGTGCAGAACTATACGGATCCGAGCGGCAATCCCGGCGTCAGACATTTCCCGCCAGCCTGATGGCGTCTTCGGAGGGAAGAGGCTAGTGGACATCTAGTGATAAGACGGCACAGACACGCTTCACATTCTGGAGATTACATGCAAACGTCGACAGAGTTGCCCAGTAGATTACCATGTTCCGCCTTGTCAGACAAGAGAGTCCAGGCCCCGCACAAAGTTCCCGGGTTGCATCTCAACGTGAAACACGGTGAAACGCTGATCTTTAAACCGGTGGTTGGTTATTCTTTTAGCGCACTGCGTCTCTCTACGTATTAAACCTGTTGACGACTTCTAGGTGCTTCGTGACCTTTCATAACTGCCCTTACTAAAGATGATGCCGGGGAGACTGGGACGGTGATCGGCTAAGCGTTACGCGTGGAGGAACCCTCCTCATTCCCCGCATACCCCGAATCTGCGCCTTGTGAACGAGCTCTGTCTCTGTCAGCGAGCAAGTGTTCTGTTTTCCTCAACTGTACGCGGGTATGCAGGAAAATTACGCTAAAAACATACACCTCTTCATCGTCCTCTCTGTGATGCATCTGCTTTGAGCTGTAGATGCCTCAGGCGTGCGCGTGCGTAGGATGAGCGGCCTTAGACCCGAACCTTCAACCACCCCGTCTAGTTTTTCAAAGACCTCGTCCACGCGTCTCAAGAGTCCCAGGTTGTTGAAATTATCTCTGCACGTCGGAATCAACAGGGAGGAAGTTAAGTGAGGACAGTGGCCTACAGGCGTGCGAAACGCGCAGAGCATTTCGCGCTACGTAGACGTTCTCACGGGACGGAAGAAGCCACCTAGCCAAACAGTGGGCACTGAAATTCCCGACAGGGCGTTTAGGACGCTCAAAGTTTGGCGACGGCATAGAAGCTACTCTAAGTAAAACCTACCGCAGATGAGACAGCGTGATACGTCTGGAGGTGGCAATATAGTGGCAACCCCTACCCAGAACAAGAAAGCAAAGCAGTGAAGTAGCACTCAACGGCTGAATGGCTGCGGGAGAGGAATTCTCTATCAAAGTGTGGCATCGGCGGTAGCTTACTTTTCGTGAAGTCCTCTTTGTCGTCTGGGTGGGACCGGAAGTCCTCGAGATTCACTTCGATAGCTTCCTCGTTCTGACCGTCATCATCTCTGCCGCCCACGCCTGTGTCAAACTCGACAAATTGCCCCCCAGCTGACCTGAATGTGTGGAGTACCACCAGGTTAAACGCGGAACAGGCAGCGTTTGCACAATAGAGTAGTCAATTTCTCTTCTGTACACCCTTTAAACCCGGAGACAGTAACGTGAAATCTAGCTTGAGTCAACGTGGCCGGCATTTCTGAAAACTATACTTTGTTAATTGCCTTTCCAATTTCTGCGCTTCAGTGACCTGTCACACCCAGTTTGTGCTCGGAAAGCCAAGTCGCGGGCTAGGACGGAACGCCAAAGGCAAGGACACCTGCCTGCAGCCACTGCTGGCCGTACCACGACCACAATACGGTAGCTTTTTCCACACTTCTGTAGAGGCTGCGATGCCGTTGATGCTGGTCACACGAATTCAATGAAGAACAGTGTAACTAGTGAACCACTTGTCCGACACACTTGCCGAAGGTGACGGAGGCGCATAATCTGCGCTTGGGATCAACAGAACAGCTTACATGCGACGTGGTTTCCTTCGATTGTATACTACTCCCGCTCCGACGGCGCCCAACAGCAGCAGCAAGCCTATTCCTCCAGCGGTTACGTAGACAAGCACATTGCCTGTTGATCAGATATTGGCACGGAAACCGTGCCAGAAAGCAACACTGACGCGTGCTGCACTTTTTACGGTGTTCAAAATCCTGTTCAAAATCATGAGTGTGTAGTGGAGGGTAGCAAGAAGTGGTCCGTGCCGCATGCAACCGGATTGATTTCCACTTTTTAGGGGTGCTTCTTTTGAAACCATGGCGTGGAATACAGCGGACGTTCTCTATCAGTCTGGAACAAAGTGACCACACTTGTGTGCTCGGTGGTGCTAAGGGCGAACGCAGACGTTACTTCTTATCACGCATCTTACTCGCGCTTACTCGTCTCACGTTTCCCCAAGCAACAGCGTCCTCCTTCTTCTTCTTCCATACGTTCTTTGTAGCAGTTTTCTCTGTCCTCCGCAATGCAGTCGCCAATGCTTTGGCAGCATAAAAATAGACAGTCTATGCCTTTGCACTCAAAAGCATTATCTACCAGGTGTGCTGGTGGAGTACACCACTTACGACACGTGTCGTCTACGAGGTCTCCACAGCTGGCGCCCGCAAACCTTGGGTCACACTTGCATTGGTTGCTGCTAAGGTCGCATATTTCCCTTGGAGCGTTGCAGTCGTCGTTGCTTCCGCAGCAGTCCGGACGAATGGCCTGGCATTTATTGCCGTAGTGGCAGAGGTTGCAGATGCAGCGCCCAGTGTCGTGGTCGCATTGGCCAGCCCCGCTGCATAATTCATCTTTACAGAGGGGGCCTTCTGCCTCGCAGTTCTTCCCAGTATAGCCCGGCTGGCAAATGCATTGATTGACGGAAGAGTCGCATTCTTCGTTGAGGCCACAGTCCTTGTCTGTGAAGCAGCACTTCGGCGTTTTCACTGTGCACTTTGGTCCTTCATAACACAGTTTGCAGACGCATCGGTTGGATGACGTGTCGCAGTCTCCGTTGTTGCTACAGTCCTGCTGTGTAAGGCAACACTCTGTCCTCTTCACCTCACACGTCAGTCCTTCGTAACAGGGGCCGCACACACATCGCCCGCTTTTAACGTCACAGTACCCGTTGTTCTGGCAGACAACGCCGGCGCAGTCGGGTATACGCGTCTCACAGCGTTCTCCCCCCCACCCGTGGCTGCACTCGCATTTTCCGTCGGAACAGGATCCGTGTTTTCCGCAGTCGACAGTCGCACAGGGGTCAGGGGGCAGCACTGCTACCTCATCAGGGCCTTTTGCGATGGATGGGTCTGCTGCACTTAACGACGTAAACGAGAGGCTTCCAGGATTGAGAAAGAAACACTCCGGTGCCTTGTTGTATAATGCACAGCGCCCTTTGGCCGTAGTCCTGCAAGACGCGCTCATGTTGGCGCACTTGTCAGAAGTAAATGTCGCCCAATGCAGTTGTGCGAGTTTCAGGGAGTCGTCGTCTGAAGAACTGTTTTCAAACACAGCCTGACCGCAACCCTCAGCGGTCGTGTTCTCAACCACCTTCGCCTCTGGCAGTGCTTGGCAATACTGAGACCGTAAAACCACTCCCCACTGGACATTGAGGAGTGGTTCTCTTGGAGCTTCACCGCCGCGAGGGTATTTTTATCATCGTTGGGGCGCAGAGAAACACAGAGTACCGCAGAACGCAGTGTTGGAGTAATATTCAACAGTCGCGAAAAGCAGAGCTAATAGGGGTCCGACGTGCAACGATTAGACAGGCGACTGTCGTGGCTTCGAAGCCTGAAGTGTATAAAGCTCGCGTGTTTCGCTTACTGCGAGTGAAGGCGATTTTATGCTGTACCCACCCTGCGCAACTCGGATGAGGCGACGTGGAGAGCGTGGCTACCTGGAAAAGTAGCGAGCAACCCTGGTGGCGTGTTCGACGCGGATGACCAATCTTACGCTGTGCGCCTGAGACAAGCTACTGACAATGCGTAGGTGTGTGATCCCAGTCGTGAGGATACTGCTAATTTATGTGGAAGCATGGCCAATCAAACAGATTCGTGTCTAATCACCAGCTCTATGGGCGGAAAATGCATACCAGAGTTGCCATCCTTGTGAAAGAACTCTACACGCTGTCGTGCAGCCGCCTCATCATCTGTGTGGCGAACATCATCTGTCCTTCACTCAACTTACGGCATTTGGTCTCGTAGTCCGGTCTAGTATGAGAAGAGATGTACACCAGTGAGGACGTCTGCGCGTTTTTCACGGGTTTAACGCAGTAGAATTTGTCCGCAGCATTTGTCGGGGATCCCGCGCAACTATGTTGTTGGAAGAACTGCGTGTGATACCCGAGCAGGCGGCACTCGTTTGTCAGGAGGTTGTACATAGCCGGCAGGCTGCGAAAGCACCGTTGACCGTCTGCAAAGGGCCAGCAGTGATTTGTGCACCTGCTTAATTCGCTACATGCGAAAGGCTCAGTTAGCCAGTGGCTGTTTTTCATGGCAGAAGTAGTCTTTGGAGGAGCGTATGGTGGGCAGCCAACGTGACTCGTGGCTCCTTCGTAATCGTATCCGCGATGGCCGCCGTTTCCGTGGAACGCATACGGAGTGAATGGCTTCCCCATTGACGGGGATACCGTGTCAAGGAACCACAGCTTATTCGCGAGTGTGACGAAGTCACATATGGTCGGATCGTATTCTCCGTCAGGGAGCATATCTTTATCGTAAACTGCCTGGTTGAACGGACAGGATGTCATATATCCCGCGTACATCGACATACCTTCCTCTTCTTTGTTAACTTCGGAGCTTCCCGGAGAAGCTTGCAGTTTACAGCCTGTAGTGCTATGCGGCATAACATTCCCGTGGATCTCGTTTTCCCATCGTTTTGTGTCCACTCTCTTGCCAGATGGGTCGGTGAACGCAATGACCTTCCCCCAATTCGGACATGCCCCAGACGCCATAAGAGGACGCCCGACCGTTTGCTGCGTGTCAATTTTGGCTGTCCTCCGCTCGCAGTATCCTGTAGTAGAGCTATCATACATTGGTGCGTATCCGGCATACACACCCACATTGGCTCTCCCTGAACGCGTCCGCAGGAAAAAAGCACCAGAAAAACCTTCACACAATCTGCAGCAGACAGGTGGTTTCCGGGGTGCAGGCCGCGACCCACAGTCGGGGGCACCGAGACCTCCACAGTTCACAGCAGTGCGAGCGCTCCTCTAACAGAGCGGGGATCCGTTTATTCGCGCCGCTTCGCCCCGCCGGTGCCACTCGTCTGCCTCCATACAAGATACTGCGTCGTCTCTTGAAGGACAGGCTTACAAAAATTGAACGCTCAATCCTGCGACCGACTATATCATTTGTCACACTCTAGTGAGCACCTGCGAATGAAGCGCGCATACGTGTATCGTCCTTGATGAAAAAGAGTGGCAGTCTCACGAACATCACGATTGCTGCATCATACACATACACGCTTACGACGACTTACGCTCGGAAAAGTGGTACGTTTTCTTCCCTCTTTGAACGACGGAACCTCCGGACTTGAGCCAAACAAGATCAATATTTTGCTTGGGTACGTTAAACCGCTCCATGTACTCCGCAGCCCTCGCCGCTGATTTCGACGCACCGTACGCCCCGGCTGACCTTGCAGAAGAGCCTGCAAAAGGCACACCTTGCGGCCTCGTCTGCAGAGGTATCCAGCCAATCGGCAGAAAGATGGTGACGATGATGCACCAAAGCCCAAACAGTCCCCAATAACGACCACAGCTCATCGGGGCAACTCCCTGCCGCAGGCGAGGCAGAGGTCTTCCGACTTGAAGGCTCGTCGGGAAATGCAGGATGCTGGACGCCAGCCGACCGTTGTACGGGTCTGCTCCAACATCTACACCAACTTCAGATCCATGGCCTTCGTCCCATTGTTGATTACAACCGGAGATCTGGTATGACTCCAGCCCAATGTGGGGTGCCGCGGCGTTCTGACTTTTGTCCCCGGCTGCTAGCGCCCGCGCCCGAGCACTGCCGCGGTCTTTTATGACTAACTTCACCTCACCTTCCTTAACCATTTCGGCGACACGCAATCGTGCCTCACTTTCTACAGGAGTTGGGACCTGCGTAGACCTGGAAAGTGATGCAAATGCGGACCGTCTCTTCAGCTCCGCCACACACCGATGTTAACTAGAGGGCGCGCGGACGCATGAAGATGTTGTCCAAACATGCACACCTTGTGAATCACCCATTAGCCAAAACGCCCACCTTAAACAGTGACTCGCCGCTTTGTTAGTCTTGAATAGCTAGGATATATGCGGTTCTGCTGCAGGTGAGAGCCAATTCCCACATATGGCGTTCCACCAGTCTGGCAGTGTTTGTTACAGATTATTGGTAGGCAGGACGTGAGTGAGCAGCCCTTCGATAGCTTGTGACATCATGTGGGTTTTGCAGTCGCAATGTCCCTCTAACGAGCTGCACTTTCCTACTCAAAGGAGGATGGACTCTGCATCTGCTGCCGGTCGACTCCGTTCTACTTGGAAGAGACCAACACACACACGTTCAGCACGCAAGCCTTGTTTCCTTTAAAAATGAAGATGACTTCACTGGCGTTCAGCACCTTGCGCCACAGTACAGTGGAAACACACGTTGTTGGGGGAAGCCTTTGGCGGGAAGGTAATACGATGTGGAGCACCCCTTGTAGGGGCAGTGTACTCTAGCAGGAGGTGGGAGCCCCACCACGGCAATTGTCTACTTGACGTTAAGAAGCGTAGTATTCTGTAGAGAGTATCACGCCTAACAGTCATATAATGTGGCTGACAACCAAGTAAATGTGGGACCGCCGCATGGTCCCCATGGAGGTCCACTGCTGGCTTCCACATACGCAGCACTGCGCCTCCAGGGCTCACGTGACTCGCCCGACAAGTCAGTTACGAGTCCATCATCGCGCGAATTGCCTCACACTACTCATATTTCCACTGCGGACCAGCAGGGTTGGGGATCATACGTTTTGCAAGTCGTGAGGTTGACGCCGACTCACGGTAGACAATTACGAGAGCGTAAGCGCCTCCAGGGCTCACGTGACTCGGCCGACAAGTCAGTTAGGAGTCCATCATCGCACAAATTGCCTCTCGCTACGCATATTTCCACTGCAGATCAGCAGGGTTGGGGATCATATGTTTTGCAACTCGTGACGTTGACGCCGACTCACGGCACACAATTACGAGAGCGTAACACGGCTGTAGGCGGCCGCACGGCTAGTTGTGCCGCCGGGGGACCGAGGCTGTTAAGTGGTACGGCGGAATACTCACCACAGCCGGGCGCTGCACACCCCACTGCACGCGCAGGCGCTGCCTGACCCCGTTGAGTTCCACGTGGCATAGAGAGCGCGGCTGGAACCAGCGGGCAGCAATCTCGCCGACCCCCTGGCACTCAACGGTAATGTTCTATCCGTGCACATTCTTTACTAAATGATCGCACGCACTGAATTTAAACATGGAAAGCTAGGTGTTTCTTAAGTATGCAGGGACCGTGCGTTGACGGATGCCAAACGCAGAGTTGGGTTCTTCAGCAGAAACGTTGCCACCACGCATCAAGGCCGGGAAAGCATTGCCGCGCTGATGGGCCTGCGGGCTGTGCACACGGTAGTGCGAAGTCGACGTTCTGAACGCCGCGGGCAGCAGCACGCACTTTTTAAGAGGTCCTGTGTGCCAGATCCTTTGCTGTATGGAAACTGTCGAGCAAACTCTAATAAGTGCCCTATCAAGCACGAAACGTACCTGTGTACAGAGAGGGTTTCATATAATATGAGAAGTCCGATTGGTAGACGGCTACAATCTCACCCTGAAGTCGAGAGAAGTATTGCTTGCTGGTGAGGTGACCTTAGTAGACCTTCCAGTTCCCTCCGTTATCTCCTTTCGTCGGTGAGGCAAGCGGTCATTCTCGGTGAACTTGCGCAGACGCCTTAGTTTGGCGCAAGCGCCGACTTGTCTACCAGGACGCATCCGTCGCTTCTTCCAAAAATCAATTCCTGGCTGTTGCAGCAGCGGCCTCATGTAATTCCAGTACCTCGATAATGTATCTGTGTATATGGACCGTCGCTTTGGGCTGGACGATGAGTAAGCACTTCTCTGGGACCTCCATGGTCATGCATTTAGAGCAAGTGAATCGCGTGAAGCGTGAGGCGCAGCGCGTCAGCACAATGATGAAGCCCCCGCCCAGTATCCCATCGCCGTCCTCTCTGCACATATCGGACCAACTTTTCGAGTGGGAGTCGCACTGCGAAGGGATGAACGCCTACTAGCGCTCTTAGGGACTCCGATCTGTGGCAGCTGGCTACAAATGACATTTATGAAGCACATTCCTTACAAGCGTATGGACTCCTCATCGAGTACACATTGGCAGCGCATGTTGATTTGTGGGTACGATTGTAGCAGATCACCGATACACTCTTTAACAGAGACGGCAGTCGCACAGTTTGTGCAGCATTGTCGTGTAGAACATGCACCCACCTCAGTGCGACTAAAAAAGTGACGGGCACATCTCGAATCGACTCTCTGCGGCCTTTGCAGTAAAAGAAGAGGCATGGTCCGTTTCTGTGCGAGGTGCGGGTGACGTGAAATTGTTGCACACCCGTTCCCCCCAGTAGAGGCCATTATAAAGCCAGTCCTCCTCTCCGGTCAACACATTTTTCCTTCTTGTGAACCATCGTGGTATCCACTTTTCTCCCCTGGCCTCTCGTTCCCGACATCCCAAGCGTTGTTTTGCCTCTAGACGGCGTTTCTCCTCCTGTGCTGCGCTGATCGCACCTTCTTCGTACATACGCTGGAAAACAGCACAGTTTCGGAGAGCTGAGGAAAAATGCACCCAGGCGGGATAAGTGTCTTGGACCACATTCAGAAACGATACAGCTATCCTTGGAGGGGCACCGATAAGAGTGTTGAGTGCGTATTTGTTCTGAGGGCTTGATGGGTGTATACTGCAAGTAATTTGCTTACAATGTCAGGCCTAAGGCGACTGTCCGTCGGGGCAACGCCTCCGGTGCCACTGAGTGCTGGGTCGTAGTCTGTCGTAAGCTCATTGAGTTCCATTGCAAAGGCTGTCATGTTATAAAAATGCGTGGCGTCTTCTGCTTTGGGTCTGGCCTCCCATATTAGGGCGCGCACATCGTCGTCGCACCACGGCTCTTCCTCAACGGCGCTGCTACCCTCGAGAGGACTTCCGCCGTCGAAGGCCGTTTGGGGTGCAGGGCCACCACTTTTCCCAGCAAAGCATGATCCACCACAGGCATCGTTAGCACCTCGTGGGTTTACACGGGTCAGAAGGACGGTATTTGCCTTCGTATTCCTGTGGCTGTCTGCAAGAGTTTCGTGGGCATATGAGACAAGACGGGCGACACGGTTCAAATCAGATGTTTCCTCCCGAGCCGTTTCTTCTATGTCAGTCGCTGCTTCAGGATTCGTCGCTAGAAACGATTGTCTCCCAATCTTCGTGAGCCAAAGTTGCTGGCTCCAGCTGCCATCTAAATGGAATCGCGGACGACCTGACGTATCATATACCACCCCCTCGAGAGTGATGTTTTCTCTATCTTCTCTCGAATGCCAGCTGCCTCGCCGGTGAGATCCACACCGCCCTTTGCGTACAACTGCACTAGTTTTCCAGATAGCCGCGCTGGTCGGCGCATCAGATTCCGAATGGTTTTTCCCTTCCCTAATGACCGCTGCAGTTGGCCGCGTGTTCTCGTCCATCTGAGGTAATTTATGTGTAGCATCGTCTGTGCTTCTAGCGGCCCGCAGTGGTGAACAAGCGTTCCCAGTGGTATAGGACGGAGCCCCCGACTTCGCAATATCTTCTGAAATAGCGGCGATTTCCTTCGCAGTGTTCCTGGATTTCTTCAAGCCTTCACTCTCCTCCGCCTCTCCTGTGAATGTGGACGCGGATCCTTTGATACACTGAATAGGCTGCACTGTCGAAGACGCATTCCCATTTCTTGCTTCCCCCATTCGTCCTTCTTTTTCCCTTGCTTTGGCTTCTAAACTGTTGTTCAGTATGGTGCTAGAGGAACCCCACCGATTGTTGCTGCCGCTCAAGGCGCGATCGCCTTCGCCAGATTCAAAAATTCTACTCGAGAATCGTGAAGCGCGTGCCGGCGTAAAGCGGCCGCGGGTATCCACAACCGTAGCTCGCAAATTGCTCGGTACCGCGTCGGCAGCAGCAGGACCAGATAAACGCAACGAAGGTAACCAGGAGGCTGCTGCCATCCCCCCGACAAACTTTGAATTTCCCGGTTTCTGTGCGGCTGAAGCCACACCCGTCGACGGCAAAAATGAGACGTGCGCCTTTTCTCCTGTAGTAAGGTTGATCACGTTGATCTCGCCGGTCCATTCCATCCACATAGTACCTAGCAGGCACACGGAAATCGATGCCGTACAAGGTGTCTCGCCGGGTAGCAGGATGACAAGTGAATAACACCCAATTTCGAGTAGGCTGTTCATCGCGACACAACAGAGCTATGGCGAAGAGACTCTCACTGTTAGACATGGGTGTAAGTCGATGTGGAGAAGCCTTGTTGGCTCGCAAGATCTAGAATAGCCTATTTATGTCACTGGGGAAGATCGCGAGGACGCGACAGCGTGTGTGAATCGGCTCAGCAGTGGGAGGACAGACATATACAACTAGGCTCACTGGTGAACAGCGAAGATCAAATTGTGGTGCCATTTCCATATGGATGCTTTGAACTACGTCCGGTTAGATATGGTGGCGTCTTCCTTACCAAAGAAGACGTTGTGCACCTTGGTATTGGCGCGGCTCCACGTGTAGTCCTCATGCCGGCCACTAGGAAGGAAAAGGCGGAGAAACACGGCTCCACAGATGCTACTTTCCACGTGCGTTCCCTATACATGACACCAAGATTTCAAGGCGCAGCATTAGGTAGAATGGCCGTAGAGAAACAGAAAGGTCTTTCGCTGCACTTACAGACGTTCCACGAAAACTACGTAGCTTGCCTTCGTGTAGCGTGGCGCTGACTCTTAATTAACAAACTAGAATCAGGGGTGTCACGTTTGCGGCAAAAAGCGCGCACTCTGTCCCTCAAGACGTTTTTGCACCTAGATTTGTGCTCTCTCAACAGAGGCACACACAGTAATGCATTTGGCCGACTCGACCCTGCTGACGACAGAGGCGAGGTGCACTGTGCCTCGGCCACGAGAGCGAACCCGAATTAGACGGGGAGACAGAGTGCGTGCAGCACGAAAAAGCAGCCTGCAGGGAAGCTTTCGATGTAGCGGATACCCCGTAGCACGGGGCAGATACCTTCCTGACGAAGCGCGAAATCCACCTCATTGACGGTGATTTCGTCGCACGTACCACAATGCTAAGCCGCGGCTCCACCGTCCCAAAACAGACGAAGTCGCCGTTGTGAGCTGCAGCGTGGTAAGCACTGACGGGCGGATGATGCGAGACCTGCTCCCCGATAAAGTTAATACCGCGGTGAGAGAGCTCGTAAGTTTCGCCTACGTGGTCCAAGCAGACACTCTCACAGAGTACAGAATGGCTGTAAAACGCATCGCGCGCTTGTTTTAAGGGCGGCGGTTCGGGCATTGACGGTTCGCAGGAGTCGTGCGTAGTGACCAGGTTAGGAGGGAAAGGTGCCGGTTGTTGATTCGCCCCTTCGAAAGTTATGACCATGACCCAGAATACAGAGTACAAACCCACTCTACGGAAGACCTATTCGGGGAAGAATTTCTGTTGCGTAATGTACGGAATGAAGCTCTTCAGACAAACTCTGCGCTCATTTGCTATGTAGGAGGGGTCGAGGGTTAACCGCCATCTTCCCTTCACTTGCGCATATGAACAGCACTAACATCGCACAACTGACGCGCCTGCTGACGGCCCTCCACACCTTTACTGCGGGCACATCTGATGGCTGGTCCTCTATTCTTTTTGTGGTGCTAGATACGACCAGGCAGCGTGGGGGGCAGGTAAGTCGCCGTGCGTTCCCTGCTAAGTTGTCGAATGGCTGACCCAGCATCGGGTTGAATGGCTTGTAGCACCGATCTGCACTACTTGCGTAGGCGGAAATGGCGAAGGCGGTGACGAATGCTAAGCGTTCTACAGGCGAGGGACAGGATCGAGCAGTGGACAAAAGTTCGGGGTACTCGAAATCTTCGCAGAGTCTCTGCAGCAAGCAGTCGACAAGAAGGAAATGGATTGAGGAACAGCGTGCGGCCTCCGAGAGTATCACGTTGAAGTAGTCTCAAGGCTTCGTGTATCGGGAAGGTGTCATAGTTCGTAGTGCTTGTTGTACGAAGCAGTGCAGCTGGCATCGGACAGCGGACCTGCAGCAGGGAGAGAGGCTCGTTTACGCCAATCGGGAGTGCGAAGTTCCACATGTCGGTGCTGCTGACTTGCATCAGGATCTTTCTTATACTGAGGTTGCCCGTACTCTTTGTCGCACACGGGAGGCGTTTTCTTCTTTTTGTATTGAGCACCTCGGTTGCACTCCGGCTCCTCGGGATTTCCCATTCTTGGCAAGGAAGCAAATGTAGGTTTTCGACGCGTAAACAAGCGGGTGGCGTCGGCTTGCCAGTAGTTCCGTCGACCAGGGACGACAGAGGATCTGCGAGGCGCTGCCGGAAAGTAGCGAGCAGTGTCGGGTGCATCAGTTCTCCGTCGACCGTTGCGTGGTTGCGCTCTGTTTCTACATGTGCGCCCTGAAGTGAGACAGAGATAGGTGGTTTGGCCGCACTTGTAGACATGGACATCCAGTTGTCTCTAATAGCATGGGCAGCAAGTTTTAGTTCGCCCCCTTGTGTACACCCAGAAGTTGCATCGTGCCGAAATAGCCTGCGAACTACCGGACACGACTGCTGCAGTTGCCCGCAGGGGTCCTGTGCGTCTGAAAACGCAGTCACGAAGGACTGCGAATCAGAGATCCCCCAATCCGTCTCGTCCCTTCTGTGCCTTACGCTTCTTTGCACGTTACTACTGTAGTCTTCGACGCACGCATTGGTTCTTCCGAGCTGATCTGGTATACTCAATGCTTCTTTAGACTCAGACTGCCCACGCGGTGGACGTTTCACCTGCTCGGCCACTTCAGATCGACGACTCACAGCTGCGGGGCTTTGCGGCGCAATGAAGCCACATGTGGTTCGAGTGAGCGTGCACCACCTGCGACAACAGCCTTTCCGTCCCAAAGCGATTTTCACTCGTTCCCCATTCCATCCTTTCTTTTTTGCGTATGCTGCTGCCGCTGTCCTTGTCGTGCTGCACGCTCTGCTACCACGTAGTGCGGGGCAAACGCCAAGGGGTAGCTCAGCTGCGTTGTCGCAGCCATTTTTGCTTGTGAGTGATGACGCCGCACCTTTGACAGAGTCAAGCGAAGCGGCCAACTGACGTCTGTGTTGACCACAGAAAGGCGTCTTCAGAGGTCTTCTTGCTTCAACATCGTTATTCGCTGCCGCAGCAGCGACGGCAGCGCTCAGGACGGCAACCGGCCGCTCGGCCTCCGCGTGCGCAGGGTAGCCATGCATTCGTCCACTTAGATTCTCTGCATAACGAAAGGGAGGGCTGCATCTCGCAGATCTTCCAGGTGCCGGTGATGCTGCGCATCGAGTAGTGGAGATATGCGTTGGTAGACTGTGCGCTGAAGAGCTGGATGCACTTCGCATCTGCCTACCGTTATCTGAAGCAGAAGATGGGGGCGACACACTGTTGTGGCGTACGCATTGCTCTGGTCGGGCACCAGCGCGCAACACAGGTGCGCCAGAAAGAAGACCCTCTTCGCTACTGCGTGGTGGGGCACGGTTTTGCAGAGACCGATGCGGTGAAGGCTCCCGACTCGACGATTCGACCTGCAGTGGTGACTGGCGCTTCGTTGTTATTGTACTCTTGGGTTTGGTGCCGTTTAGTAGACTGTCCTCTGTAGTAGAAATGTGCTTGTCGTGTGTGTTGGCGGGCGTACAGCCAGCTTCGTCAGTTCTGGCAGCTGCTTCGCCGACGCTGTTGCCGTTATCTGAAGAACCTGTGAAGCGTTTGCGGCGTAAGGATTCTGAAGCTGTGGAGGATTTTGGGCGGAGGGTGCGGACGAGCACACAAATAAACCGCTTTGGAGAATCCAGTAACTGGACATACGCTGGCGTGCGCCTACTACGACCTCTCACGTGTGCGGGTTCAGAGGTGTATGTTACGGGTACCACAGTGCTGTCTTCTAAGCTTTGACAAGAAACCATCCCGGCTTCTCTGTAGGCGCTCGGCTCTTGTGAACCACCGTCTCCAAGAACGAGCGGGAAGGGTCGCATATGCTGGACGTTCTTCATAGCAGAAGCGGTCGGCCGGGTACTCCAGTTTATTGATTTCCTATTTGCTCTGTCAGTCACTGTAGCTACTGGGCAATATCCAGCGCCCCCGGCACTTGCTGCTAGCACGTGATGACCATCAAATGGAAATAACGCGATACAAAAAAGTGTCCAAGCACAGTGCAACAAACTTCACAAGGAGGCTGTTTACGAGGCTGCAGGTAATGTGGTGCACGAGACTCTTCGGGAGGAGACTGTCGCGTGACAGAATGAGAGCAGCGGTCTCCGTACAGTCCAGTGCACTACGAAGGCCATTGTTGGGCGCACAAGGCACGGAAAACTGTTCAGACTTGGAAAACGCGGCTCCTTTGCGTAGTTCGGATGACCGTACTGCTCTTTTACCGAGCATATCACAAATACCTACACGTTTTTTTGGTGCCAGGAACCTTCAGGCGAAGACTTGGCGCTGGCAGTGATCGCTTGCTTCTCAGTTTTGTGTAGTGCTCCAGCAAAAGCCCCAGGCAGTGACTAGGCTACTCAAGACACTGAAAAATTTGCAGCCGACGACACGCCTGTGTCTAAACTGCATTCCGCAGAACTATGAAGTGACATTTAGTAGAGACGTAGTCGTTCCGGAAGCTTGTTCGTGCTGCACCTGCTCCAACCGTGGCTGGCTCAGAAGCTGAATTGCACGGTTTTGTTGTCGTACATCAAGTAAGTCGCCTGCAGGACCACGTCAACATACAGCTTTTGTGGACTGATGTGGTATCGCCCGGAAGATTTCAGTTCAGTCGACCGCGAGAGAGTGTGCCTCTCTGATCGGGATCATCTGGTGGCTTTCAGGGGAACAGCAGGGCGTGTCGCTGGAATCTTCGCAACGTCCCCTTGCCCAGCCGGCATCTGCTACGGGTACATATGGTGGTGTCACGGGACTCGGGGGGATTTGCACTGATAAAATAAGCACCTCAGATCACGACAGGCAGTGCGAACAGTAACGTTGTAAAGGCACCCTGGTCAGTACAACACTGACTTCCAGCGTTTTAAATGTACAGATACACGCATATTTCGCATGAAGAGGAATTGTAGAAGAACACTGTGTATCTGACCATCCTTCCTGTTGTCAACAAATCAAGTAGAGCGTCTCCTTGCCCGATGGAAGGTAGTGAATACTTGGGCGGACCCATAACGACAAGCCGTCAGTCTTCTGGATGCCTCATTTTTGCAGATGTCACACACCCACGTAATACTCGCTCGAGTGAGGATACAGGGTCACGTGCATATACTCAAGTCAGGATTCACGTAGATATGCGGGCCATCAGGACGTTGGCTGATCTGGTCTCACGAATTTCAGTGTGACCAGCATCCAAAGGTCTGCACGCACAAGATTTCAATTCATTCATGGTTACACGCGTCTGCTGGCGCGAAACAACGGCGTGATTCGACCGTACTATCTTCAATCGCCTTCAGGATTAACTGGTTTCGTGTGCGTACGCACATGTTGCTGTCAATTCGACACTTATCCCGAGTGTGACAGCCACAGGCACCGCGCATCCAGCAGTGTCAAATAAAATGTCGTCACTTACAGGGCACAGCTAGAACCTTTCGCAGGCGTGCTTATTGCCGCGCAACAACCCCATTGTGCCCTTTCAAGCGTGTGCGTATCCACTGCATCTCTACGCAACCTTTACATACGTGGGTGCCTTCTAATATCGAGAGAGAGGAGGACAATTTATTAATCCCGCATCGTCCACCCCGTTGTTCCTGCGGCTTTATAGCAAAGCGTAAAGCCTGCATCGTCAGTGAATTGAGAAGGTGGAGTTGCAAGTCCAACAAAAACACAAGTGAAACCTTATTACTTGGACCTAACCAAGCATCAGGCATGCAGGCGACACTACAGCCGAGGTACACAGATGCTGCTGGTCACGTGGGGCCCGTCCTGAGGGTCCCAACCGTTACGCAAATAATCCATGGGAGGCTGACCCCTTATTGTCGTTGTCGGCTGAAATAGCAGCTTTTCCCTTGGTGTTCCGCGCTCTCGTGTCTGCTGTGGATTCGAGGGCTGGCATTCTGCTCGGGAAGTACACCTCCAGAGGGGAACAGACGCTTTCGCCTGCTTGAAGGAAAAACTCGCCCCAACCGAAAAGTGGTAGACATCGTCCTGGCTACAGGATTTCGTGTGGTACGTTTTTCGCTTTCACAAGTCTCGTTGCATTTCTTGCATTCCGGTTGCACCCTCCTACTGCCAGCTGTGGCTTTTTTTTAATGAGCTTCTGGCAGACACGACGTTGCCGCTCCGGCGCGGTCCACTTTCATCGTTGCAGCGCCTCCCCATATAAACTTACTTGAATGCGTGCAGACGCTGTGCAATGCATAGTTTCAGTAGGAGACTATGTCGATGGTCAGCAAGGCAACAAAAAAGTGAATGCATGAGGGAGCTGCGCAGACTTAATGGGCGCGGCGTGGATTATACGGGAACACAGTGAGAAAAAACTGCCCTGAAGTGAACACTCAGAAGAGCATAAACTCTTCCTTGCTTTGATGCTGTTCTGTAGCTGCCAACTGATATGGAGACAGCAACAGACGTGTGCCCTGTGGGTATGCTTCACCGCACCACTACAGGCGCCAGCAGCCGGAACCAAGTCAGTGTAACCACTCCGTGAGAGGCACAAACTCAAAAATGTGGAAGTGCAACGTACACGACGTGGCTGACGCGTGAGCTCTCGTGATCAATAGCAACAAATAATTGGGGTGCAAACTGCGCGGCACGCGGGTGTCTTCTAAAACGCGCAGATCCCACGGCGACACAATTTTTGAGCTGACGTCGTACAGTTGCTTAAGATACCTATGTTATACACCAGGGCAGCCTCCCGCTACGCACGCGTGACATCACTCAACATCCTTGCCAGTGAAGTACTAAGCTTTTGACGTGCAGCAGTGGCACTAGAATCGCATCTGTGCAGTATCCTGTTGACATACAAGTCCTTTAGTGTAAGTCCATGGACACTCCATTCTGAAGCAGCGTGCTTTCAACTTCTCATCAAGTTGAATACTGTCTTTTTCCCCCTACATGTTCTACTGAAGAACGACTGCAGTGACTGGTGCTGCACCTCAAATGACGCCCTATTACCGGAACAACCTGTGTGTACAAAATCGTTACAAGAATGCCCACAGTGTGTCTCGCCTCGGTTTCACACACATCGTCTCTCACACTTACAGCACGCAGAAGCGTAATAAAGCGTGACCGAACATCATACTACCTAAAGAATACCTCTGCGCAGTAATCGAGCAAGCGCAATCACGCTGCGACTGATACGAACATGCGAGCAGTGATCAGCAGATGCGGTGACGTACACGAAGCATTGGCGCAGTACGCTGGCCCGTCCTCAACAGCGCTCTGACAGTCTGTGTAAAACTAATCCACTACTCATCGGAGCAGCACGTGTCCGCATCGTTTCTTCCTACGTCGTGCCCGCCGCCTTCCCCACAGCACACTAGCCAAAGTGGGAAGGCATTTGTCTATATGCGCTTGCAGTGTAATCTCCTCGTAGCGTACCTAGGTGTTTGATATTTCTGCGCAGCTAGAGCTGCCTTTGTGCAACCGCATATCGAACCCCCCACCGCAAGTGTTGCTGTATGCTTCGTGGTCGGGGATGGGTCAGTAGACCATTTGCCGAACCGCTAGCTCCGACGACGCCTTCGCACCTCGCCCCAAGTAAGTGATTTAAGTTTAAGTAAATCAATTCCTTGAACAGCAAAAGCCAAACGAGTGTTCTCATTTTTGTATTGAAGAAAATGTTGTTTCTTCCAAAAGCCGCGTTGCGGGTAAGCCCGTTTGCGATCCTTCTTGTCATTGCGCACCTTGTTGCAGAGCATGCTACTGTGTACCACCTCGAGAGGTACCACTTCATCTCCGCGTGAAGGCCGCATTGCTTGAAGACCGTGGCGTGCGAATAGTTGTGCTTCACAGCCGTGGGTACAGTGTGACCCAACTGCATGCGGTGTCCGGATCGTGTCGCTCTTTAAATGACACGGTGCCTCTAAGAATGCGCTGCTACACAGTTTTGTACGCACTTCCAGAATGCGAGACAGATCTGTAGAAGTGGCGGAAGCAACTGATTCGTGAGACTCAGGCGTCGTCAGATATGAGGGATGAGTGGAACGGATGCGCGGAGCTAGTGGCAGAAACGTAGAAAAAAAAAAGCTGTCCAGAGAATTACTACACCGCGGTCGTTGCACCTTTTTTGAAGCGACTCGGAAGGAAAAAGGCAGCCCGACACGGAATTGAACGTGGCGCTTTTCAGTCGTCGCGCACGGCCGCATCCTTCCACCCTCACCTTCACCATCTGCATGATTATAGTCAAAGTTTACCCTGCTGCTGTTGTCCGTAAAGATGCTGCGGAGATTCTTCCTCCACGGAGTGGTAAGTGCGCCGGTGCTCAGTGCCTTCCCGTTGTGCCCTTCTTCATGTAATCCTCGTTTTCCTCCTGAAAAATCGGGACTAGGAGCAGCCATCCACGAACACCAGACGGGTGCACAGGATTCTGTCGAACTGCCAGAGGGGGAGGTGGTGGTGAAAAACCGCGGCCACTGGTAGAGTTTGTCGAAGCGCATCGTCCACACCGAATTTCGAGGGGCAGTCCTTCTTGCGGTCGTTGGGGCAAAGGGCTGTGCCGGCTCTAGTCGAGTTGAACAACTGCACATTTCATCCGGCGGGAACCAAGAGAACAGAAAGACGTCTGGACTGTGCGTCCATGCAGGCGCGGAGGGAAGCAGGGCCGGTGCACCGCGATCTGCGTTGGACAAGCGCGGGGTGAGAGAGGAGGGAGCACCCCACCAGCACTGGAGATGCAACGCACGCCTGCGGAGTGACCACGAGTGTACGAGTTGCAAGTGCTTACCGCCCGCTGTTGGCGGTGAGTTCGTGTACACGGTAGACGCCATCGTCCAAAGAAATCTCAACAACGTGCGGCAGGAGCACAGAACTGGCGTGAGGCGCGCACGCTGAGCAGATATCGTACCTCGTACCACTTCTCAAGTAGCGGAAAGGGAACAACCACCGTGACCCGACGTTCAGCTCTACATTTGTGTTTGCTTCATTTCAACACGCTGAACGTTGGCAGCAACTCCGGAAAGACGTTTCTGTGACAAAGGACGCTCACTCTTCGACTAACGGCCTGCGGCCCTATCTGACAACTTTCCATACGATTAATACTGACACTACGTGAAGAAATTAGGCCCTCCGACGCGAAAAATGGAAAATCCACTGTAGACACACGATGACTGTTCACACTGGTAGACCTGAATTACGCTGCCAACGATAAGCACCCTGCGCAGAGTTTTCCCAAGAACTGATAATACACGGGAAATATTTAACAGACTTCGCACAAGTGTACGGATATGCACTTCAAATTAAATAATATCAGACGAATAGGGCACCTATGTCGACGGAGAACCTGATTTGGAGAAACTCTTGTGCATCGCACCGTACTGTGGACACACGATGACTGGTCACATCGGCAGACCTGACTTACACTCCTAACGATAGGCATCCTGTGCATCGTTGAGGTGAAAACACATGGGAAATTTACAAGAATGTACGGATGTGCACTTGAACTTCAAATGATATCAGACGAATAGGGCACCTATGTGGACGGAGAATCTGGCTTGGAAGAACTCGCGTACATCGACCAGGCGCACACCTCAACGGCCTGAAGTGAATAGGTGGCTATTCACACGCAGTGACCTGACATGGGAACTTTTCGCGCGGCCTGACTGGAACCTTCTGCTCTCGCACCTGCAAAAAAGTTGAGAGCCCACAGCATGATAAATAATGATCAGATATAGATGTGCTACGTTCGCGTGGCAGCGGTGGGATATACAGGTGGTGGATGCACTTAGAAACTGTATTAACTTGTAGGCTAGCTCCCGCGGACTCCACTACTCGTTACACTTGCAGCAGAAATTTCTTTGCGATCACTGATCAGAGAAGACACAGCAAAGAGATGTATACGCACGGTAAGAGGACTCTTGTAAGCGATGCCAGGTTGCTATCTCTCGAAGCGAGTGTGCTCTCCCCCCGTCGTGTCTTCACCTGTTCCGTCTTCGAGAAGCATGTACATGCGGATCACCTAGGTTAGAGCTCGAGAAGCACGCAGTGTTGTCAAATAGGCTTGAAGTCACTCGTGAGTAAGTCGTGGGATGCAATTTGTTATCTCACTTAGCTTCGTACATCCACTGAAAAGCTTGGGCAGAGGTACGCAAAGCGTACCGTTCTGATATCAACGTATAAAGCTGAAGCTTGTCAAAGCGTCCGCTGTTTGGGTACTCTTGTCTGATTACAATAACGGCAGTAACGCGCGCCGGAATTTTTTCTGAGAGAAGCACCCAGGACCTGTTTCTCCCTGTAAAATCATACGGAGTCCGATCCAGCACTTCCTTTTTTTGACGCTCCACAATGATAATTCCCTCGCAATCTCCTCATACGACTTCGCCCTACATGCATTCATCTATCCCACTAAGTGGACATGTGCACACATCGTTTTCTTTGCAGTGTTCTTTTCTCACTCGAACGATTGGGTTTTGTGACTTGTCGCCGGCGCTCTGGACACTCCCGTCTTTATGTCTGATGCCTGTCGCGTAGCGTTTTCAGAACGCCACTGAAAGAAAAATTGCTGAGGATGGTCATTCCCTTTCGCGCTTTCCAGCTGCATCACAGACGCACCACGATATTTCAAATATACGACCCCTCTGTTACACACTGCAGGTCCGCCAGCGGAACGCCTCCTTTTTTGCCTGGCACAGGCAACCATCGCATCAAGCCTATTCAAATGGGACGCTTCTGGAAGCGATAGAATCGCGCTACTGATCCTGTGCTACTAGCCGCGCGCATGCAGTGTCAGTCGCGTGTCTCCCCTCACAAGAGGTGCAGAAGGCGTGTGGTGGTGCGTACGCGCGTGTGCGTGCTGCAGATGCAACAGCAAAGGGGGGGGAAAACGGGAACAAATGATGATTTTCTACGTACGTTGTGTTATTCATTCTGCCTTTGCCTGTAGAAGGTTGATCCCTGGGTTGCATTAATGTCACAAACGTATCAGATGGTCAGGTGGTACGGCGCGAAGCCGTCCACTATTGTGCATGCCGACTACGACAGACACGAGTGAGCGGTCACCGTATCTAGCGTGTGTCTATCTGTGAACCAGGAGAATGCGTAGGAACTGTTTAGCGTTCTGCAGTTGACTCCTGCTGCACAGGCTTGCTGTAGCAGAACAGCCGTTGTGTCCGTGTCTGTCGGCCGTTTCCTAATTGGTACATCAGGGAGAGGAAGAATCACAAGTACCATTCGGCGTAGTAAGCCCCTCCCCGTTGGTAGCTGAAAGCGCGTCCGTCGAAAGTAAGGCGCGAGTTCCTCCGTGTCCTCTACCGCTGTTTTCTACCAGAATACTCGTGGTGGTCGACTCCGGTATTAGTGCGCTGCTAGATCTAATCGAATGCTGGATTGTAAGCAGTGCCCCGGAGGTCACCCGTAGACAACTCAACTACATTGGTCCACTGGGGAACCTTGCCAATCTGCTCTTCTTTCAGTGTATGCCTAGTCGTCTAATAGCACCCCTCTACCTGTACAGCTCTGCTGCACTTTGCGGTGGTCACAAGATATCTACTTGCTTGTCAGCAGATAGCTCATTAGGTAGGCCGGCTCACCAGATTTGAGTCGTGCACCACGTGCGCGTACACGCAGAGCACCAAGCGGCGGCCAGCATTTGGCCCCCGGTGTCGGCTGCCCACTTGTAGCGTTACAAACGTACCCTCAAGGAGTTCCCTTCTGATGTACAGCTGGGGAACACCGAAGGTGATTGTTGGTGTGTTCCACATGCTGACCAAATTTCTAATGTAAGACTGCCATTTCTGTTCTAAGGACCGACACCGTTCGCCCGTAAGATCTACCTGAATGCGTCCCTGGTGCAATGTAAATCCGACTGCGAAGAAGTGGTACACGACGGCCTCCACTTACCGGCTGTTGCCTTTACTGTGTCGTGCAGTCGCACAGACGCATGCCTCCGCTACCGGCCCGAAAGCTGCCGCATCCCTTAAAAGCGTTATGAAGCCTCCTTCCCTCAGGCGAAGCCTTCAAATGAATGACGAAACTGAGAGGGGGGCTGATTGAGGCGGCAGACGTGCAGGCAAACTGTCGCATTCACTACCTCACGATTACGTGGATGCGTGCTGGGTGGACGGATTCAGGTCTGCGGTTCGCGTGCGGAGCTTGAGGTTTTTTACGTGTCGGAAGTAGAGAAACCGGATCTGTTGGGCGCATTCCCTCACATGTGTACGCCGTTCTGACGCCCCTTGGCGAATCAGTTCCGCTCCTGTCTCTAGTGCCGTATCGTGCCGTACTCGGTGAAGACGTGGGCTGCTGTGTACACTCTCTTGTGCTGGGCTTCTTGGGGCACAATCCGCTTCAGTCCCAAGTGTGGCAGTAGTTGGCGTTCCGCATGTCGTACAGCTGCACCAGCAGGGGCGCACAGGACGCTCCTACAGATGTAAATAATAGTAACAGCTTTGTTTCGCCGGGCAGTGCCGTACAGCTGCACCAGCAGTGCGCACAGGACGCTCCCACAGCTGTAAATAATAGTAACAGCTCTTTTTTGCCGGGCAGTCTTCGCGACGTGTCTCGCCGTGTCACATTCCTTTTGAAGCGCACCCGGTCTTGGCGATAAGTGTGGTTAGTGCTCCCATACATATTCCCAACACAGGTGCTAGCCCGGGGACACATTCAGTCGCGTACGAACGTGCAGGATCTGTTTGCACAGGGAAAGGCGGGGCCTGCGTAGCGGTATGAAGGCCCATACCGGAAGCCGTGAGCACTTTCTATCAATGCTCGTATTGCTACCATTCAAAGTTATTCACCGCGTTAGGGCGTAGTGCTCCCAGTATCGCTACGTCCACAGTGCGTATGGGCAGCACGTCGTACACACCGCTGCCTCGTATGCTTGTCACTGACTGCAACGTTATTTCACCGTGCAATATTTCGGAACGATCCACACAACTGCTTATGTCATCAAGCAAGCCTCATGTGGGCATGATGATGTAGGGGTGTGGGCGGCGAACGTGGGTATGTGTACTCTTGTGGAGAGGGCTACACGTTGCCGGAGCGCGTTATTATGAGGCGCTGAATCAGACGCAGGACATATCTCCGCACGAAGCGTGACCGGTCATACGGGATGAAGGAATCACTCGCAATAAATCCTCAAAACATTCATGGCCATGAACGGTGCAGCACACTGCACCGAATGTCGAACTGAGGATGGGAGAGACCATTCTTTCTGTCGTCTCCCTCAAGTGACTTGTATTTATTGCAGCGCAGAAGTGTATCTACGTATCGAGGTGCAATCTGGAGTCCAAGGACAGCTGTACGCAATATCGTCGTCGCCTACCTTCGTAGTCGGCGGCACAGTCTGCGTGAGTGAGCGGTAATCGTCTTTGTGCTTGGCTTGAGCAAGATGCTCACACTGGCAATGCAGGAACCCGCACATGTGGCTGAGTGCTTAATACGGCTGTCTTGCGTGCTTAAATGTTAAACAGCTCTTGATGCTTCTGTGAAGACCGAGGGTTACTTCTGCGTACACCGGGGCAAGGCGCGTCTATACCCGTGCTCCTTCAGTCGGAGTTGCGGCCTGCTGACGGCGCAGTCCGGATTCGCATGCGTTGTTGGGGGAAGTAAATATAGACGTTCTGCACCCGGAGGGATCTGCATCATGAACAGATGCCGATAAAAGCGACAGACGTATGTGTGCTGTCGCGTACGCGGGCATTTCTACCCTGCTGGCGCGCTACTCCTAGAGTAGCGCATCCTCAACTACTGTCTTATTCACTTCTTTTCACTTCTCAAGACGTTGCCCAGCTACAACTGATATCGACTAGTCTGAGCGCGCTGGAGATGCTGACGGTAATCGTGTCGTCTACAACGAGGAGGGTGGAGAATGAATGCATTCACGAGCAAAAAGAATATATTCGAGCCGTATTACATACTAGGTTGAGCGGGGGTACGCTGGGTTTGCACTTTTGGCGTTAACACGTGTGCCGTGTCAACGTGACCTGCTGTCGGGGTGACAGGATGGAGTACTCTGCAGCATACCATTTTTGCACTGATATCGTGCTTGTCACGCTTATATGACCAGGGGTGGGACTCTGCTGGTGAATCGGGTAAGAGATTTCGTGTTTTGATTTGCGGACTCGCAGCAGGGCGAACCAAGTATCTTCGTGCACCTTTGCTGCTCCGAAAGCGCAGGCAGGTGCTCAGCAATGCTCGTTGATTTGCGCAGATTCTTTTTGAATATTTATAATTCTTAAGAGCTTCCGAAAGTTGTTCCACAGATCCTTTCCAGATATCCAGTAGAATGCGCGTATTGCGGTTGTTTCCTCTGCTGTACCTGGTGGCCCGTCAGCGTATAGACAGGCTTCGTGTTTGCAACCGCGTAATCCTACAAAGATGGTATTCCACAATATTTGTGTTTCCGGTCCAGTGATGTGCAAGGCTCGTATGACGGTACGAGGGACTGGAACTCAAGCACTGCTTCGTAAGTGTTTGCGTCTCCCTTGGGGCGAGGCTGAGCTACCCGGAAGAAAGCAGCGCGACTGACTGGTCAATTATTTTATCGAACGGTATGCACGAGTACTAAAACACCCACACCTCGTATACGTCGCTCTGCCACCGTTCTACGACTTTTATAGGCCTCCACAAAATGCAACTGCGTAAGCTGCCGCTCGTGCAGGCTTGCAGCCGCCTGTACAAACACATAATAAGAATGAACACCGATCTGTTTTTTTTTTCTCCCAAGTCCTACGTGCTGCTCCCTCCGAGCAGCGAAGAGCAGAGTCGCTTTAAGGAAATATCAACAACAAAGCGGACGAAGGGCGGTGTTGATCGGGGACTGCACGGAGTGTGTAGGTAACTCAGCTTGTGAGTACCCACCTATCCTCTAGCCAATCACCTACGAACAGTGCTGGAGCTGAATACGCGAAAACCTAAAACCTATATGCTTTTATTGCCAGTGCCTGCGTCATCGCCTGTAATACTCTTGTTGACGCGGCTGTGTCCGAGTTGGGCAAAGCTGCAAATGTCGTTCCTGACGTTTACGTTGCACCTTCGGAAATCTCTTGTTGGGATTCGCGTTGGTATACGAGATCTGGCGCACGCTTCTGTATGAGTTTCTTTCGCCCTTCCTCCAATCTAGACTTGACCTTTTTTATAGCTGAAAAAATGAAAGTATTTTCCTTTGTCGCAAACCACCTGCCTCGCCACTTTCTTCGCAGCCACCGGCCCAATCTAGTGCATGTGTTCCTCACGGCCTGCAAGTAACAAGTGCAACATTCACGAACAGTGGACATCCACCTGGATAGGAGAACAACGCACTTCCCGCCACCCCCCGGTTCGTGCCTTGCGAGATGTAAACACACGCGGTGTTCAAGGGGACGCAACCTCCCTCGTACACACCGGCGGCAAGGGTGTGTATTTCGCGTGTACTTGCCGTAGTGAGCAAAAGGTGGTGCGTTGGGGGTATTTCGCTTGTATTTGCGCCTAGTTAGCAAAAGGTCGCGCGTTGGGACTTTTTCAATACGTCAAAGATTTCTTGCGTGTCAATGACAGCATCACACCTTTGCAGGGCTACTGCCGTGTATACATTCCTACACCGCCCTGGCATGTACCTACAAGCCTTACCCTTTCCAGGTTAAATACAACCTACGTAGAGGCAGGTGTTCACCTCCCACACGTGTTTGTTCACCGCTTACCATTTCAAATCTAGACAAAACCTTGAAATACGAGGCTGCAATCCCCCATATGGCGACTAGCGGTCCAACTACACCTCCAATACCGACCAAGAGGGTTGTCTTGAGGACTGCCGTGATGGCAACCGCAGGCGGCGATGCAGAAGGATCACCGACGGTACCATCAGCGCATATACCCATAGGAGGACAGCCGGCTGTTGAGCCGGCAAGGCTAGATTGGTTCTGGACCGTTTGTTCGACTACCTGACTTGCCTGTACGACAGATCTGTTGCAACGGAAGCACAACGGCAAAAAATGTAATGTGAGCTGTACCTGTGACAATGAGTTGTCCTGCTGAGAGAAGAGTTATGCAACATTCCCTTCACAGCTTTAGGTCCGTGTATTCTTTCGGCCTCAGCCCACTAACACATGGTGATCTGGAGCCTGCCTTCGCGTGCTGTCGCACGCTGCGAAACAACGAACCCCTGGCGCACTCCTCCTCAGAGTCTTACCCTAGGACTGCAGCTGTGATTGAGAGCGCCAGCAAGACCCACGACAGAATTTCTCTCCTCCTATCCTCGACACGCTTCCACTGCCAAATAACTACCATATGTCCGAAATATGGACCTTGGGCTTGAAGAAAGGCGCCAAGAAAAGGGCGGCGTTGAGCCACATAGAGTTTTCCAGTTAGAAGAGTCTGCTGCGAGAATGCTGTGGCGGCGCCGTATGTGGTTCTCTTCAAAGACAGTTTTTGCTCCTTCGAAAGTAACTGATCGTACAACATGAGAGGGAAATCACTTCCAAAGAGAACCATTCTAAACGAGTTTACTGCTAACGAATCTGACATGCCTTTCCGCCAGGAAGCCTTGCTGAACTGACTTTCCACCTTCTGCATTCGGTCCGCATTGATGAAGTTGTCTATTGAGAGGCTGAATATAAGCATCCAGATGTCCAGGAAGAGAAATTGCATAGCGGATTCTTGAAACTCGCGACGTCTCTCCGAGGGAGTCATTAAGGGGTACATTGAGTGTATTGTCGGCAACAAAGTTGTCTGCGGGAGCTGAAGCAGGCATGAATCAGCGTTAACAACAGCAAAGGGACTTTAGCGCACGTACGCACGTATCTGCGGTGGTTTCTTTGAAGATATGTACATACCAAAAAAGTTAGACCTCATGAAGTGTTCATTAAGTGCCTCACCGATATCACCGCGCTGAATCAAAAACGCTGGAACCAAGGTGCAGTGGTCCGCAACGCTATCGAAGCGCATGTAACTTTTTTCTGCGACAGAAGTGCTGAAGAGGAGTGTTCGGCAGCGGGCTTCAGCTGCCCCTTCGTGCTACAGGGTGAATCGCATCACTGTGTGATAAAAAGTAAAATCTCTGAAGGTGTATCCGTGCCAGATGCCGTATAAATGGTGTACCTGCTGTAACGCCGTACAGCACCATTCTGTCACTCGTAAGAGAAGATCGTCATTACTCTCCGTTCAATTTGCTATCTCTGATCCTGTTATGGTCGTTTCTCGACATAGAGGACGCAGGACTACTTTTTCATAGCTTCACTGTGAAAGTGAGACAGGTGAGTGGCAGTCCTCCACTTTCCTTACGCTTTGAACAGCTCTGGAAGAATCCTGGAAAAGCTGTTGAACGCTCTGAAACCAGTGGTACACTGCTTCTTTGTAAGCAGTTTCGCTCTTAAATACGCGTTTGAACCTGCGGTAAACCTCTGCGAGTTCCTCCAGCAATCGAGAGACTGCGGTAGCATCGACTGTGACGCCAGCGTATACCATATGTTTTGTTTTCCAAGGGGGGATTCTGAGCAAACTTTTGGCAAACCTCTTCACGCGGGTCCAAACACGGGACAGAAACCCTGGACGCCACGTCGAGGCTGTGTCGGGATTTACGACAACCCCAACGATGTGAAGATCTTTTGGGTGAATGCTTTTTAAAAGCACTAATGAGTCTTGGATCGCAGCCAACGCCGCAGAGCTGTGGCGTGGGAATAAACAGGCAGCACGCATTCGTACCCTGTTCTGCGGCTGAAACAGAATGCTGTTTAAGTGCTGAACAAGCTTGTCCTTCGTTATCCCCCAGAAAGACTCTACTGTGGGAATAGGAGTGTCCAAAATTTTCACGCCAGCAAAGTCCGCAGGCCGCAACTCGCCGCCGCTGCGCATCTTGTTCTACAAACATTGAAAGTCGAAGAACAGCGACACTGAAAAATGCGCTGTCGCTATCGAAAGAGCAGCACTACTCTTCCAGGTGACAAGACGAGTGCAGAAAAAAAAGCACTCAAAACTGCACGGTACGCAAGAAGAGAGCTGCTCCATTCCTCTTTTCCGTGTACGTTGCGCGAATGAAATAGGGAAGATTACACTAGCACGCTGGCATCTCGGAGCACACACGCAGCCCAAGCACGTGTTACGGTGACGTTACGTATCTATATTTTGACGTTGTCCTCGGCGTTCCGACTTGATCTGTTTCCCCGCCTCCCGTAACCGTTTAAGTGGGCGCCTCCTGCTACAGAGTGAGAAGGATACCGCAGGTGGAAGACATGAGATGCCGGAAACTTCCCTGGGGTGCTCTAGTGTGCCCTTAGGCCAGCGTCCCCATTGCACCTTGTCTTACTCACTTTTTGTGTATGTATACACATATCTGGAGCTACGTTAGGTAAGCGGTAGATATGAAGAAGGGACACCAGATATTTTAGAGGCTTTCTATTGCAAGGTGTTACCTACGGTAAAATGTTGGTCACCGTGTGCCTCTGTTTACCCAGGTGATCTCACGGTTCGCTTTAAGGAGTGCTGTACAGATGCCGACTAGAAACACGAACGTTTAGGAAAGCAAAGTCATTGGTACACGTACCAAGAAATTCTCCGACAACCCCTCCGTCGACCACGCCGAAATCTCTTTATCCATGTGTTCAACGTAGCCTCCTTCGCTTTGTGGTTGGCCGCTCGGGGAGCTGAAATTGGAACTCCTCTGATTAGCCATGAGAAATGCCGTTGGGTGAACGACAACGCGAATAGCTGTAGAAAGTATTTCCTTCGCCCTTGCAGAGAGGTGCTCTTTCAAAACTGCAAAAAACACTCTGAGGTAGACAGCACTGTTGCGTTTAGCCGCTGTCGCAGAACGACAGACGGAAGCGTCACTTCCAGCACTTAGAAACAACGTTGGGTTTCCAGCATTTGGAAATACATTTGGGTACTCTACTGTCGGTTGTCTAACATTAGTGAAGAAGGAAGTTTTCTTCTTTTCTATATGCAATGTGAGGGTGACAACGCTTCCGGTGTTTCCGTGGAGATTTTGTCCTTGTTTTGTGCGAATGTGTAAATGTAAAGAAGTGAAATTTCAAGCAAGGTTCGGAGACGCGCAGTCAGCTTGTGAGTATCGCTGAAAATAAAGATGACGTATGCAGGTGTATGCCTAGTTGTTGTCGCGGTATGTAGCCATTTGCACATGGACAGGAGGAGCAGGTTGAAATTTTCATTAATATTTTGTCAGTCGCTTTACAAAGGCTTCAATAAGAACTGCAAGGATGCAGGTGGACGTAGTGAAAGGCTTACAGTAGGTCATTGCGGGCGCGTAACCCCTTCTTTGAATCCAGCTACGTAAGTGTCGCAAGGCGGACGGAAGAAACGCGTGGAACCATTGCCTCCTCCCTGTTCCAACTTCGTTTACTGCGTAGAAACTATTCCAGGCTGATACTTGATCTGCAGCGGAGAAGAAGGTCGGCAAAATATTTACTTGGTAAGAGGACCCCTGTGTAAATCGTGCTCTAGACACAATTGTGATCTCCTTGTGTAAAGCATGCCCCGTCTGCGAAGATCCATCCAGACGATGTGGCGTCGTCCGGCTTTCGAATATATAATATTACGTCCTGTACGCTTGAGGAGCGGTACGCGTTTACGTGTTGATCTGCAATTCCGAAAGGGAAGTTCTACACTCGCATACAGTAGCGTTACCTTTCCCATCCAGCAGGTCCTTATTTGTCAACGCAGAGAAAGTGCAGAACTGATATAGCCGCAAGAAAGTAGGGCTGTACCCGTTGGCTTCCTCCGTTAAAGCAAGAGTCCCCGGTTTACTGGCGAAGACACTGTAGGGTCTCCCATTCTTTACTCGAGGATCTTTTGCGCCTGCGTCGAGCGCGGCAGCGTGGTGCAGCACTTCCGACAGATTCGCCGAAGGCAAAGAAGAGTAAAGCCGTCTATTGTATTTGCAGGCGAAAGCGGCTAGTCTCGCAGAGCAGGATCTCCTCCAGTGTTGTCGCGACGGGCTGCTGTTGCATTCGGTCTCCACGTTTTCAGCAGGCTCGCCACGTGCAAGAGCCTTCTCGCAGGCTCGTGCGGCTGTACAGCAAAACCTTATAACCACAGCCCGAGCATGCAAGAGGTAGGACCCTGGCAAGGAATTGTTACATTCTTGTCAAAACTGGCCTGCTCGTTTCCCATAATTGTGTCGTGGGCATTGCACCCGATTGTGTGCCATTGTCCGATATATCCGTCAATAAGCGTTCAGTAGCTCTCGTGGCTTTCGCAGGTGGAAGCTGACCGCTGACAACTTTTCTAAAGCAGTCCAACGACATGGTTTAGTACCTTTCCAAATAGTAGTCTCCATGACGAAAAGACTTCGCTGATCAAAATCTAGTAAACGCTCCCACCCTGTAAAGTTACGAGCGTAAGGAAGCGCAACACGCCCGTTAACATCAAGTTTCGTAAGTGTTGTAGTTGTGTGCCGTCCGTTCGAACCCACGGGGAACCACCATCAAAAGCTCCGCATTTCTAAGATCTTACGACTTACATACTTCGAGGTCCATGCTGAATACGTCTGCCACAGAAGACGAATGTAACTCGCTACCTGAATGAAACATAGCGGCTCCCACAGTTTGATATGTCTTACCAATAAGGATACAGAGCGTTCGATGTATGACAAAACGTGCTCAAAGTACTTTCGAGCCAAATTCGGGGAAGGCGCCCCACTGGAGTCTCTGTGGAAAATAGCGAATTGCTGCCACATCTGTACACATGTAGTAGTGCAAAGTGGAATTGATCGCCACGCCTGAAGACTTGCATTTTCTAGTTCAGAAGCAAGGTTTGACGGGCTTTGTTCGTACCGCTTTGAAGCTGGAGCCAATGGAAGTACGCTCGTGCTGCCGTCGTCATTCCAGTCTCCAATCTTCCACCTTCTTTGTCCTGCACGTTGCTGAAGTTGACTTCCAACAAAGTATTCAAGTCGGCATGGCTGTCCGATGTTTCTTCGAGACCATCGGTGATGTCTCCGCTGACCTTGCCCAGGCTGACAGGCCGGAAGCTAAAGGACAGCTCACCCAGTGAAGGTGGCAACGTCACTAAGTGCGAACTTCTGTATCCCTGCTGTGTACTGCCTGACATCATTGTAAAGCCTACTGCTTCTGGTGACCGATGTTGACTGGGTACTCCTGGGTCATAGGAACTCGGTGTAGGCTCTTCGGCAAAAACTGTGTCCTCCAAGCGACATTTGGCGAGAGGTGAGAACAAGAAGGTGTCGTTCTTTCGACTGAGCGCGAAACAGAGTCTTCTTAAATTGGTGGATGCAATTACGTTCCTTTCCAAGGGAACTGTGCGTTTTCTGTCAACTCGTGGAAGTCCCCCTATTAAGTCGTTTACAACTTTTGTTCCTGCAGTCTCCGCTATGGGTGCAGGAGTAGAGACAGGGCGCCACAGTGCAAGAGATTGTTTGCCGAACTGTTTTGCAGCAGCAGACATGACAATAATATGGCTTCTTAGAAACGCTTCAAAGGTTGACACTTGTGCTTTGTTGAACTTTTTCCTCCAATGCTACACCTCCTGTCTTTCGGCGACTGGCAGGGAAGGGCTGTACACCTTCACTTACGCGGCATGCGAAAATGTGAGTGGCAGCGCACAGCAAAACACTTTTTACGGAAAACGAGCGCAGCGAACTGTAGGATGAGCGACACGTGAATAAACTCGACGAATGAATAGACCAAAATCTCACAAAATCGAGTTCCCTTATCAGCGAAGATCCCTGTCTACCTGCTTGTCCCCTTCGACACTGTGCCTGGCAGACGCACTGCCCTGCATAAATAGAAACAAGTGTGCGGCCTTGTAGGTTATCTTAGTCGACGTGAAAAATAAACAGGGCTGCGTACCTAGGTCCAAGGCTCTCAGGCTGAGCCTCATGCTGTCGCACGAAAGTTTTGCCAAACCAACAAGACGACTTCGAGCTTGCCAGAACTCGAGAGGAGCAGCCCACATATTCTTGGGTAGCTTCGGCTTCTTTAAAAGGGATCCGAATACGAAGCCGCATAACCCACTTAGGGTAGTCTGCCGTTGTTGGCTGCTTGCAGAGAGCATCTGCGTGACATTAGGGAACAATCTGCTAGGACGTCCGCCATTTTCGAAAAGCTCCTGGCGCCGGTACCAGGCTTGAAAAAGAAGATTAAATAGCAGGGAAACTGCGAAGATTGCATCACATAAGGAGAAACAAATCACGTCATCGTGCCCCACGAGTCCTTCAGAGAGCGCAGCTCCGAAGTCCGCATGAGCGCCTGACTACTGCGTACAAACGTGTTCTCTTCCGAGGCGCCCTTTTTACCAGCAGGGTGGCGGGACCCATTATAGAACACCTTCAGGACTTTTTGAGAGTGGACGACAGCGGAATCTGTGGGGCGAACGTGTATTGGGGCAAGCGCCGGTCGCTGAGAGGGGAGGGGTGGTCGGCGAAAGGATCTCCGCAGTTTCCTGGGAATAGTAACATCCGTGTGTCTTCCATCACGTTGATACAAAGCAGGAGGCCTCAGGCAAAGCAAATCCTGCGTATCATTTGTGGACTACCACGCGGTTAGTGCAGGAAGACGTGCGTCACTGCGGATGCATTTGGCACGAACGTCGGCTCACCAGGAAAGTGCAGAGGCAACAACCGCAGACAGCTCCGCAAAAACGCTTCTAACTCCACTGGTTCGGTAGGGAATACCTCATAGAGTGCATGACTCGACAACTCATGTGAATGTTTTTACACTGGTGCAAAATTGTGTAAAACCTCTAATCTGCGAGCTCACGACAAGGCCAAAAAGACAGCCTTCTTATCTGTTCGAGTGGCCACTGATGACTCCGGTCTTGACGTTGCCACTGGATTCGTTGTCAGCTCAGGTGTCTTCAGGGGCTTCGATTTTATCCCACGTGTTTTCTTTCCCCTCCCTCTTTCTTCCACTCCGGTTTCGGCCGAGTAAGCTGCAAGCGACAGAGACGGCACAGAACCAGCCTGACGCACTGGATTTTGGAAAAAAGTAAGCGATGCACTCGCAAAGCTGCAATTGGGCAGAACAAAATGTCGGAGCACACGTCAGCCATTCCACAGTCTTTGCAGGTCTTCGCGGGCAGCACACGTTATGACTGGTGGGCTGGTTGAGAGTGCCACATGCTCGCCCGCGCTAGATATTGCAGCTTTTGAAGCACTTGACGTTTTACCGAACAGAACTGCGTGAAAGCATCTAGGCGCACATTAGCAAGTCAAGCACCTCAAAGCTGTCCATGCACTGGCTAAACCTAGAATATTGTTCAGTAACTACGAAACCTCCGGCAGGGGCTGCGATAAGTTAACACTGTCAGGCTCAAATCATTTCGAAGAACAGTGATCCAAACCGGCACCGACAAACCGGCATGTTTTCGAACTTGATGGAAGCTTTCGTTTTTTCGAGAACTTGAGGCAGAGGGGGGTTAAAGCACCTGTACTTGTCGCATCATCGAATGGATACTTAAAGAAGCGATCGAATACATCTTGGGACTTCGTGACGAGAAGAGGCGATCCTGGACTTGGTATTCCAAGGACGTCAAGAAGGGTTATCAAATCATAGAGCTGCACGCTCGCACTATGGATGACACCGCAGGTTTTTGCCTGGCTGGGAGGAGCAGATGCAATACTTCGTTCCAGGCTCCCTAGATAGGAAAACATGTCTTCCTTCCTGATTTTCTCGCACGGTGGAGATGCAGGGGCCCCAGTGCACCCGTGCGGCCGGGGTTTGCTTGCACGACGCAATTTCTCACACACCCGCCTCGCAGCCTCTGCAAAACGCACAAGCGCTTGCAGCACAGGGCATAACAGGAAGGGGACGCAGCCAAAACAGGCGCCGAAACACATCTAGAAGTTGTACAGTAAACTAAGTGTTACGTACCAGCTGATCCTGTCTCACGATGCAAAACGCAAAGCGTAAAGCTTGAGTGTGTCCTGACGGTGAATCTTCATGCTGGGCTGTGCAGGAGAGTCCCACAAAAGGGCTTGAGCGAGCTGTCCGAAGCAGGTGGCGGGGCTTTACCATGAGAAAAAATAAGTCCCGATATCCAAGTTGAAGAATTATTAGCGGATCACGTGAAGGAACATACCTGAAAGGCCTTCCCTTAAAGGAACCGAGGTCAGGAGGCTGTACAAATTCTGCTTGTTCCGTTTTGTCCCGTCTGAACCGAAATATCCCAAAACGATATGGCAAGCTTTTCACGTTGAGCGGAAGTCGGTAGAGGCGTTGTTGCGCGAAAAGCATGCCACAGTGTGCAGATAACGTGGTAGCCGGACGACGTGAAAAAGGGGCGCTAATGAGTGAGTGCTACCGATCACCGCCACGTACTACTGACAAAAGTTCAGTCGTGCAGTTCTGCTGCACAGTGCGCTATCGACGAACTGTCGTCAACCCTCTGCAGGCCTCGCATGTAGACTCACAGAGATTCGAAAGTTTTACAGAATATACGGCTACGCCAGTCTGCGCCTGGGTGTGAAGCTGCCCTGTGGGAGAACGGGTCTCCTTTTCTGTTGACTTTTCGAGCACGTGTGGTACGGATTCTATCTTCCGGTGGTATCTGAGGTAATACAGGTGTCTAATGCTTAACTGCTGCTTGTTCATTTCCTTCGAAACGGTGCATGGATATGTGGAGGACGTTCAAAGCACGGGGAATCGGTGGGAACGCCGCTCCTGCTTTGGTGACTTTCTACAAAAGCGGTGTCCCGGTGCGTCTTCATGGGAAGGGAATGCTATTACACGGTTGAAGTATTTGCCAGCTGTCAAAAGCTACGTCCGGATCTGCAGAGATGGCCGCTTGATGTTTCTAAGCCTCAGACGCTTCTTTCCGCATATCGGTGTGTCGCAAGACGTATACACCGATTTGTGTACCGATATACAGAGCATAACTAGGCGCGTAAACGTAGGAGAATTGAAACGCACCTGTCAGCGGGATCATTTCATCGTACGTTGCTTTGTGTCTTACACGCCTAGACCACGGAGAGTGCAGCTTTTCCGTGTGTAAGACGCCTGTACCAGCGTTAGACGGAACACAAACACTACAAGATACTTGGTAACTAGGTTTAGAATCCGTGCACTGCAACTGCAAACGATAAGATCTGGGTTTGCCCCGAGCAGGAGGAAGTGGGCCGTGAAAGTGTAGGGCGACCACTGTATGAGGGTGGCCCGTTAAAAAAGTGGCCCCGGCGTCTACGACGCTACCACTGACAACTAGCGCACGTGACTTACAGCAGTTTATCAATTCTTCTGGAAAGGCTGCGGAGAGCGCACCAGTCACAGGCGATACGGCATTCGCGTGAGGAAGAAACGGTGCAGTCAAAAGTGCAAAAATTAGTCGACACGGCTATTCTTGGTTATAAAAAATACGTGCAGAAGTGCAGAAGCACGTGGATCCCCCCATCCAACCTCCACCTGTAACAGCCTTGCTGCGTGAAACTTCGTGTCACGTCGACAGAACTGCCCCAAGCGCGAACTAAATGCAGTGCAAGCTTTTCACGTACCAGGCGCGGGTTCCTGGAAGCCGGGTGTGTTTGCTTGAATGAAGGCTTCAGGTGCACTGGTACAGGGTTTGTGTCGTCCAGGTCCCCAGCAGCCCACCTGGCCCCGAAACCACAAAGCCCAACTTCCACCCGTTCCGGTCCCTCCCGTAAACACACTCACCCAGAGCAAAAGGCCAACGTGGGCTGCCTCCATGGTCTACCACCTTTGACGCCTACTCTCATTGCTGTCATTACTCACGAATTTGCTCACGACACGAGTAACGCCTACAACAGACTCAGGTGGTAGTATTCGAGAGATTGAACGGCGAAACTGACAGCTGTCCTGTTTCTCATACACTCGGCTTCGCGTTGTGCTGACGTGACCGACACGAGGTCGGTTTGTCGCAGAGCAACGTAATGCGTCGATCCATGAGTGTACATGCTGTTTGGTGGGAAGCCCTGTTTTCCGTCTTGATGAGTTAGCACTTTACCTGTAGGGACCTGTGCGTTGACCGGTAACGACTTGGAATCGCTCGAGGTCTTGGTACACAGCAATATCGACGAGATTACGTACGTACAAGAATTCACCCAGAAAAGATGTTCGGAGAGCAAGCTGGAGCCGACCACGCAGAGTTGATTTTGCTCTCTACAGTGCTGTTATAGAGTCAAACTGCATGTAGGGGCAAATGTGAGTGAGGAACAAAAGAGTAATTTTGGGACGCTCGAAGAGTTGTCTTAAACTCCTCGTTGCCCTTCTCAACACCACTCAGAGCAGTGCTACCTTTCTTGTATGTTCCGTAGAACTACCGCTAGACACCTGGGCGATCCAGTGGTTCAGTTTCTACGGCGAGCGAATCCATGGAGAAATGTTGGAGGTTAACGATGGTCCAGAGACGAAATCTTTCAGAAGTGGGGAGGAAACGCCCTAAACTGGAAGTTCAGCTCCAGAGATAGATTCCATGAAGAAATATTGAAATTAAATGGTAGTACAGAGACGAAAACCTTCGAAGGAGGAAGGGAGCGCCATAAACTGGTGGATGAGATGCCTCGCACGGAACGTCAAGGAGGTAGCAGAACACTAGGATTCTCAGATTAGGTCAAGACTTCGAGTTACCGATTTTCCACGGTGTCGACGGCTGTATCACACAATTTCTATGTGAGGTAACAGGACCTTCAGTCTACCTCGGTGTCCTTCCGCCGTTTTCGGGAGTGCTCAGGTGACGTATTCTTTGCGGATGTCTACTATTAGGCAAAGGACACAGCTCTCCCTTACAAGGATTACTGTAGTCTGCTACAGTATCGGGAGCCCGGCGTGTCGCTGTTCCGCGTTGGCAACCGCCAGCGTGGACTATGCACGTCAGCCGAGGGCAAGGCCAGCCGCAGTAAGAAATTCATATTCTAAAGGGCTAAGTGCTGTGGTGTGTTGGCTGTTTGCGGCTGTCAAAGAGAAACCGTCTACCCTACCTAACTTTACACAGTAGTCCGCCTGTTCCATCGAATTTCAATATTTGAAGTGGCGCCGAACGCTGCAGAGCTGTCTTCAGCATGGCCCGCGCCTTGCACGAGCATGACCACGGCGGTCGCGGCTCCGCGCCTACAGCTTGTGTCTTGGGTGAAACATGAAGCGTTGAGTTGTGAAAGAGTATTTTGAGTGAACTATGCCGGGATACTGCCGTCAGGTTTCATTGCGTTTGAGTCACCTACGCGCTGTAGACAGTGAGCGTGTCTCTCTTCGGCATAGAAATAGGCACAAATAGTTAGCATTACCGTGTGTGGTGCCGTCGTCGCCAGCTGCCCCCTGTAACTGTTCGTCAGACGCTGTTCGTTCCTACGTATCTGGCTCACGAGCATCCACCATGCCAGCACAGAAACAGACCGCAGGCACACGACACAGAGTCGAAGGCGCGTGAAACACACCAAGGCGCCCACGACTAAGGTATAACCACAGCCTGTGGTTTCAACCGCCAAAAATTGTCCTTCGTTTTGCCAACTCCAGGGCGCCTTCTGAGACTGCATCGTGCACGACTCTGCAAAGTCGGTCAACGCGAGCTTCGTCACACGGGCGGCGCACGAATATGCAGCATTCCATCAGGGCATTCGGGATCTACCCACTGCAGTATTTTTCTTTGCATCGGTCTTCTTCACGACAGGTACGCTGCCGCACAACCTTCGCATACACTAAACTGCTGAACCTTTGCAGAGCTTCCTTACCCCACGACCTAAATATAGGCCCTTTTCCCCCAATGCATGTGCATACATACACGAGCCAGCATTATTCACGCCTACACGTCCTCTCGTGGGGCGTCGGAGGAAAATCCCTCCACCACTACCTCAAGAACCATGCAGCAGAGCAACATGTTGGAGTAGGCTGCGGTATATGGAAATGCGAGCCAGTGGCCGCGCTCCGCGCCATCGTTGTCCACTCAGAAAAAAAAGCCATCTTCACAGGGAGGTGTAAGCTCCCTGCTCCCTCTACAATACACACGCTGTAGCGTATTTCGTGTTACCGGAGACTTATCGCAGGTCCTAGGGGCTGTGACGGTAGACACTTCCTATCGTTTGACGAGGTATCAGGGTGCTTTCATATGTGATTTTGTGTCCGTGATGCTGAGAGATCTGGGTGTGTACCCCCGTTAGCGCCGTTTCCGGAGGCAGGATTTGGACTCATATTTTCACGGTACCACGAAGATGGTGTGCCGTCCGTGCCACATTTCATTTTTCCGAACGAAAACGCGCTGTGCGTACGCATCAAGGTACTGCGCGCGACAATATTAGTTTTGCAACTTTCCTCGCAACCTGAGATAGAAGACAACATGAAATGAGATTGAAGTCTGTGAGTTTTTGCTGTCGGATGTTTGTCCGCGATGGGGAATTCATAACAACTGAGCAACAGCTACGTAGGTGTCCGTCTCTCTTCAACAAGTAACAGAGCGAAGTGTGCTAGCGGGACAGCTCTGAATAGACACAATGGCAGGATTACTGTCTGAAAATAATTACATGGTCACTGTGTGTCTGTACAAGGATAAGGGTTTCTGCGTATCCAAGGAATATTAGCGAAAGTAATATAATCTTGCCATCCGGCACCATCGTGCAAGATAGAGGGCAACAGCGAATCACCGTGGACGCCACGGCAGTGCTGTAACTTGCCGTTAATTCTGTGTAATGGCAACGCTGGGTGGAGTAAGATACGTTTTTGACTGCAAGCGTGAGTAAATCCCTGCTTGTCACAATACGGGATACGCCTTAACTTGCTTCCGGAGGCAAGAATCCTAGTGGGTAACAGAGTTCCCATCTGCGGGTGTCGGCTGATCGAAGCGTCTCTTTCAAACATGCGCGCTACGCTTGCTTGTCATCACGTTCTCTGACACTGGTTTTACGCCTCATGGAGACGCTGCGAGTCCGCTCAACATGTCAGCACTGCTGGGCGTGACGTTGCAGCGCCTCCGTTGTGAACACCGGAACGAGGGTGTTCTGTACGAGCGTATACCGACTGCTGCACTGAACATGCATTGCAAATGACGTAGTCACGACAAGTTGTGGCAGAAGATTACTGAATGAGAGGAATGTACGAGGATTTCATCAACGTGATGGAAAGGGGGGTCACAAAGTGGCACACGCACGCGCACCCGCGCATTTGAAGCGCTTTTCACCACGGGGTAATCACTCAAGGAAGGGACAAAAGTAGTCGAGGACGACTGTTTTCTAGTGTCCACTCTGCTCTTACTGTACCATGCATAACGGAGGACCTATATCCTGCAGGACTTTACGAATGCGGAGACAGCTGTCGTTTTGAGGGCTGCTAAACTCCTGTGAAAGAAGCAGATTGTCAAACTGCGCAAACGCATCTGGCATCCGATTGCGGACATAACAAGTCGGATTGCACCCATTTGCTGGCAATCAGCATGAAATACTTCTGCATGGATGGCGTGTTCTGCATTAAGTACCGCCTCCCAACACACTTTAGAAACGCGTATGATACATATGTGAAACTACTACTGAGAAGTATCCAAGTATTCTTGGATTTCTGGCATGATCTACGTTGATTGGGACGTACACGTTACATCTGTCTGACGGTGAAGTTGGCCGTCGTACAGGCGTATTGCAACCGTAGCCATATTAATAGGTCAGAGCCGGGACACATTTTGTTTCTTGTACGGCACAGCTTAAACTTTTCCTCTTGCTTGTATACCGCTAAGGCAACGACGCGTAGATACATACGTGAGGAGTCCTTGATAACACGCTGCCCCACGCCTCGGTTAACACTGTCTTCTCCGAAGTTGAGGACGTCTAAAGGGCCTTCAAATTACTGCAAAGCGTACTGCCCTGCGGGTGAGAGAATATAAAATAGGACGCTTGTATCCTCGACTGCTTTCGGCGCTGCTCTGGAACCTTCCAATCAGCATGGACTCCCAGTAAGACAAACGCTAGTGATTTTTGTAGGGACACCAAAACGGATAAGAACCCGAGATAGAATAGCACAAGAATATGCGACGTAGAAGCGGAGGACGTAAAGAGGCACTTGAACGCGACTCGTGAAGTCGGAGTGGAATGCCACACCACCAGGGAGCACATTCTTGTGTTCCGGTGTTTCCCGCTTCGACGTGAAACGGAGCTACCAGAAAAGTATCAATCCGCCTGGGAAATTGGATGATGTAGTTCACGTCAGCGGATGCACCTTCAACTGCCTCGATCATGAAGTCCTTAGCAAACACACTACACAATGACATCTGGAAGTAACTCTGATGCGTCGCGCAGACTTTGGGAACACGTTTCTGCAAGAGGAGGCACCTCATTTATGCGAGTCGCAGACCTGTCCCCGCAGACTAGTCGGTTTACTCCGAAAACAGAGACGTGCCAGCTTGCTTTTGCTACTTATTTTCCATCAGACAGTCTCGGTCTGCGTACGTGTAGCCTGTACACGTGTGGCGGGATCAGACTTCGGTGTGAGGAGGGACAATTCGCTCTCACACGCTTTAGAAATGGCAGATGGCGAGTCACATGTGGTCGTGACTCGGTTCTGTCTAATGTAGACACGTGTAACTACATGAAGGCGGGTGTGTTTGCGTACTTGTGATGTTGTCGCGTGAGCGCTTGCGTGTGCCATGAAACGCGACCCGGGTGGCTGCATCAAACCCGGCACTGAACGACACAGAGAACACCGGAACAAAAATGCGCCACCTCATCGAGTGAGAGAAAGACTCTGTTTCTCTGTCAGGCCGCTTGCAAGTTCCGACTGGAACAGTGTGACAGTTTCAGTGTTCAACGACGTTACCGAGAGCGACGCCCCCCAGAGCAATGCTCTCAGTGCTCCCCTTGGCGCTCCTCAGCCAGCTGTACCCTGCACCTCGACCGTTGACATTTGTGACGAGAGGTGTGAGGTTACACGTGTCGGCGAGTAAAGTGGCGGAACAGGGCGAGGAACAGAAAAGCTGACCGAGACTTTCTCTTCTGGGCACATCACCGGCAACTCTGCGGAAAAGTAGAGCACGGTACACTTTTATAACGCGTGTTCATGACAACCGTCTTCCATTTCTACACTTTGCTCCTCTCTCTCGGTAAATTCTCTGGGTAACCAAAGGTATGAATACCAGCGTCAACAGCTGTTGCACCACAGCAAGCAGCACTTAACACTTTGTAATAAGTAGACATACACCAGTTCCTCCTGTTTCGCTGTGTCTTTCCTTTCGAATCAACGCCAGAAAAAGAAATCCTGGCACGGATAAGAGAGACGCACGGCATCAGGCATACCCCAGGGATTGCTGCGATTGTTTAGGACTTTCTGACCGTCAACGCAGGGGAATACTCCAGCGTGAAAAGACAATAAATCCCTCAGTACAAGCCACGCATATGAGTTGTTACCGCTGGTTCTCTATAGCCGCCCAGTTTCGGAGACGTTTTTCCTTGTCAGTGAGTTATAACCTGCTCAATGGAGTGGCAAGTGAGTGTTTCTGGAGCGTCCGCCCATTCTGCTCCGCATGAATACGGAAGAACACATGTCAGAGAATGCACACCATCAGTGAACAGCGCCCGCTCGACGACTTCCTCTTCATAGAAGGTGCGGGTATATCAGCAGGGGGCGACGTGTAAAACACCAAATCTATTCTTTTGGCACTCTTAAACGAGGTCCGCATTCACCGCATCCGGCGATCACCCTTTTCGGTAGAGTGCAACGGACAGACCAAAGTGTATCCGCACGCGCCCATAACGTAGCTTGCCACTGCTCTAAGAGGGCGCGGACCGTCTGTGGTTCGTTTCCACTTCAAAAAGAGCACCACCTAGTCACTCCAGGAAAAATTGCCTTCCTCGCCCGTAATGGTCTTATTCTGCGTCTATCTTTTTTATACGTGATGCTGGGTCAGCAGCTCTGAGCTCCTTGATCCGTTCATACACATGTGGCCAATAAATTCTTCTGTCCGGGGCTTTTGATGATCTTGCACTTGTAGGGTAACCTTTACGCGCTCAGATGGTTTGTAACACTTTGAGTTTTCGCGAGGCTTCGCCTCCGTGCTATGCGACTTTTGTGCTGAAAAGCATGAGCTTAAGGTTTCTGCGTCCGCAACGTTCGAGTTCTTACGCCCGTCAGCCAATGTACAGACGGAAGTCACACATTTGAAGCTCACCCCTGTGCTTGAAGTGCCACCGTCTCCCCAATCTTCAGCGCTTCTGGTAAACACTTTGTAGCTTTAAGGTTCAGATGCCTCTACCTAGAAAGTGCATCACGCTGCTGACTCAGCGGCTATACGACTGCTGAAGCAAGCGTACGAAACTGCTCAGCACAGCATAGGCAGTCCGCCTCACCAGAAACGGACCCTTTACGTATCAGGTCCGTAGGTGGTTTATATCTGGGTCGTTTATGGTGTGCAATGAGTCCAGGATGGTGTGTGATGTCCCTCACAGCCCTTTCGGAAGACAGGAGCGTTACCAACGCCGCTGAAGACTCACTCATACCCGCGGTGAGTCTATTTCTAGGCATCTGTGTGCTCTCAACGCGACAGGTGTGCGTGCAGGCACTCAGCATCAAGAAGGACACACACACTCATACACACGGAGGTACGCTCGTCGAGCAGAGCAATGTAAGAAATTGAGTCCAATGTGACTTGTCGTGCAGCACGTTGAAAAGTCGTTTTTCGTGTTGCCGGATGAACGTTTATTTTTCACTTCTTTGTGCAGCGCTTGCATTTAAACTGCCTGCTGAATACCACAGGTTCAGAAAGTGCAGTCAGCCTGTGGCGTCACTGTGCCTCTTCGTGTTTCGCCGCCATCGGACACACCGTTGTTTGCGAATGGGGTACGCAGTTGACAAGAGAGAGCGTACGCGTCTTCCCGTCTGCGCACAAACATTAACTGTGTCCACACTGACAACGCCGCGTGCTGAGATTCTTTCATTCAAGACTGTCTACGCAAGATGACCAAAGGTGTAAGTGCGTAAACCCCCGCATCGGAAGGAAAAATTATGTGGCACCGCACCGCAGTCAGAAGCACAGTGTATATAAATATCTATGTGCAGCATAAATGACATATATCCTTACATCATGTATATACATAGGTACATATACATATATATATATATATGTATATATATATGTACAAGTGAAGTGTGAGCACTGCCGTACTTTGGACTGTGCCACGTTTTCCCCATTTGCTTAGGAGTGTGAGTGTCCGGCCGCCGGTCAAAGATTCAGAGTGCCAGATGCGTTTGACAGCAGACCGCATTGTGCAGGAGTGTAACATTGGACTTGCTGGATAGAGCCTGCTGCCGTTTCAGCCTGGTTTTCTTCACTGGGGTTTCAAACCGACACAATCAGAGCACTACTTCTTTTATGCTTCTCAGACAGTGGGACTTTGTTCACGGAATCGGCAGATTCGGGTAAAACTCTGGACCGACGGTAGCATCGACGGCATTGCACGGAGTCGAAACCCAGCACTGGACGCAGGGGCAACTGCAGCAATACCACTGCAGCCAGCAGCTTGCAAGTCGTGGCGTAGATTTGCCGGGATAACACAGGCATGCGGACCAGACGTGCAGGTTGACCTGGACGAAAAGAAAATATGGAGAAACATGGCTCTAGAGGTGCATGTGACTTACAGACACAACAGCAGAAACTCCTGCATGCGAGTACATAGACGGGTTTTCCCAGGTGAGCGCAGCTGGCGCACACATTCGTCCACTAAGAAGAAAGACACAAAGCTGCGTCAAACGCTACCACGACTTACCAGTCAGTGCTTCATACAGAGAGAGGTGATTTGAAGTTTGTCCAGGCCCACAGTGACACGAATAGAAAGACTTATAGGTATGACTGTGTATACTTTTCTCCATGCATATGAACATACATACACATATATGTGTACTCAAACGTAAATGTACACATGCCTACCTATACGCATTGGTCCACGGCTACCAACGACTATAGGTATCTATCTATCTACCTTATCTATCTATATATATACACACACATGTACACACCCAAAATAACCATCAGGGCACTCTACTGGGGAAAAGGTACAGTTACCATTTTCGAACGGAGGCACAGTACTTGTCTATATTGTACCACTGGTTGCTACACGCTGTCCTTTTTCACCAGTACCATCACTACCCATCTCCACAAGTTTTGCTGTTCCGCATGCCGATTGATCCTGCGCGTCCTCACTGCAACTCCTCCTTCGTGCTGTCCATGTGTGTATGATTACATACACATATGTTTGCGTACACCACTAGGTAGTCCCGTTATTGTTAACTACACTATTGAGACGGTCAGTAGGGATCCAAACATATAGATATTATCATCGGTGTGCTTCCGTACGGTGAATTAGAAGAAGCGAGAAACACACGCATATGTGGAGGAGTGCACTTGTTTATCTCCATACCGCTTTGAGGATTCGAACAGAAGAAGACGTTGGATACCTGTAGAGACACAGAGAAATTCAGACAGATGGATGTGCTTATATTACAGATGGACAAAACACACGTATGCACGGATACGTGTCTCTCTCCCTACATATGTATATACATACATATATAATAGTGATTTTGATAAGTATCAGTACTACAAATGTCAACACACACGGTGGAAACACAGTGCATATGACTGGATATCCGAAGAACCTGGAGCCTGAAATGTCGCTCTTGATGTGTATGCTGCACCGTAGAGCACCACCGACAGTAGACGGAGCGATGGTAGCAGCACTTCACATATATATATATATATATACATATATGTATATGCGTACACATCCATATATATTCGTGGTCACGGGCTAAGAGCGAAGACGCAGGACGAGAAACGGCGCCAGCGCATGGTAAGGGGGGGGAAGAGGCAGAAGGCGGCTGCAGCAGCAGCGGCCTCGAGGTGACGTGAAAAAGATGGAAGCTGCAGAAGGTGACGCTTTGATGTTTCTCACGCAAAGTCGCCCGCAGGCAGAACGAGAGCACGTGGGTACACTGTACCAAGCGTACAGTGTGGGCCACCTGGACACCTTGGGCTTGTGTGAGCGACTCCGCGGGCACGTCGCGTGTACAGTGAGCACGATCCAGATGTATGGGACAGGATCTACAAAATCCCACGCTCCCGGCAATGACGGTGTGTTTATACTCTGCCGACGTCCTTGTGGAATGTCGTATGCAGGCTTCGCTAGCCAGTCGCGAAGGCATTGTGTAAAATAATCGCGCCACTACATACGTGTGCCCACGTATATGTACATATATACAGGTGTATTGAAATCTCTGCAGTGCTATATGGTAACTGTTTACTCGTGTGCATGCGCGCAGTGCGCGCATGCACACGAGTAAACAGTTACCATATAGCACTGCAGAGATTTCAATACACCTGTATATATGTACATATACGTGGGCACACGTATGTAGTGGCGCGATTATTTTACACAATGCCTTCGCGACTGGCTAGCGAAGCCTGCATACGACATTCCACAAGGACGTCGGCAGAGTATAAACACACCGTCATTGCCGGGAGCGTGGGATTTTGTAGATCCTGTCCCATACATCTGGATCGTGCTCACTGTACACGCGACGTGCCCGCGGAGTCGCTCACACAAGCTCAAGGTGTCCAGGTGGCCCACACTGTACGCTTGGTTACTCACCAGGGTAAGGACGTGACGCAGAGTTGCAGTTTCGAGACTGGTCTCCTATTTCAGGCAGGTGCACCTCAGACGCTCGAGGATGTTGCAGCTACACAAGATTTGCAACTGCACGCGCATGGGTAGGCTACGGAGTGGCCAGCTTTTATTATGAAATGTTGCCGACAATTACTGTCGGTATTGCTGCAGCCACTGTTGCGTCTGCTGCTGCACCCGGTGACGATGATGGAGTTGCGGCTCTTGCTACTGCTGGCGCACATGGTGGTGCTGCGGTGGCCACTACTGAAGGCTCTGAATGCTACGTGCCTTGGCGTCGTTGATACCACGACCGTCAGCAGCAGAATGTGTCAACACGCCCCGACGCTGCACACTTTACGCACTTTTCCTTCAAAACCCCTGGAAGCAATCAGTACCAGCAGCACAGGCAGCCGTAACCGCCCTGCAGTGTGCACACGTTCTCGACAAATACGCAATGACGCAGCCGCACCTCCTCTACTAGTGGATGCACAACTGCGAGAGGTCTATAGAGAAGGCGTTTTCCTGCTGCATGCGCCTGCTGTTACCAGGGTAGACACGGCCTTTCTGTATATGTGTAATGAGACAGACGCAAACGGCCGGCATACAGGAATGCGTCCACGCTTGTGCGTGCATATGTGTGCGCGATCACCTTTGAACACGTAACGTTTAGCAACGTATACGCAGAGGTCCTCCACGCTGTCCCTCACCTATACAGTCACAGATACAATAGACTCATACACTTTATGCATTGGAAACAGACATGTATTACACACGTCTGTTTACACATGGTATTTCTGATATATATATATATATGTATACACATATATGTACACATCGAGACCTATACGCGCACGGGCACGTAGAGCTCACGATAGAGAACTTGTGATCGTTTAGATATATGCATCTGTCTGCGATGACCAACGTTCTTCCAGGCAGTCCAGCTGTTCTGTATCACAAGGAATCCTTCGTAGTAGCCCCCCCTAACGTAACCGCAGATCCTTCCTGAACTAATACGTGCCGGGGACTTATAATAATTCTTCACGTCTCCCAACGTGACGCACGTGATGCTACACTTCGGAATTTTGAACGTGGTCGGCGACCTGCACTTGTCTTCATCCCGCCACATCGTACGCGTACGTCGAAAATCTTCTGTCTCCTCTCACCCCTGTTTCCGCTCGTGCTTCTCTCCTGCCGCCGCTCTAGCTTGCATCATCCTCCTCCCGCTGCGACAAGATTCGCCTGCTCTGCTTGCGCCTGCACCCTGTGCGGGTCGGCAGCGCGTCGCACTCCTCCGTTGCCAGTTTTGCTGGTCTAGCTACAGCATTCAGTGACGGGATGGCAGTCTATCTGTAGCAACGAAGCAGCAACGCTAGAAGCAGAGGGCTGTCCTCGTTCTGACTGCTTATCACTATCTGCAACAGTACAACGATAGTAGGGGACAGAGTCAAAATATCCTTCTATAGACATACTCTTATCTCCTGACGCACCCCTTGACGTGCTGAAACTATACGTATGTGTACGCAGACATGGTTAAACACACTCGTGACCCATCTTCCCATCACGAGTGCGGAAAGTCCACCCCGTACGGCATTTCTAACGAAGTTTACCTGCCAAGGTTTCCGCGCCCAGACTCTGGTAAAGGAGCAAGGTGTCACCACCTTGCGCTTCCAACAGCAGCATCAACAGAGCAGCAACAGCGGCACCGGTACCCGAACAGAAGACCCGTACGGGTAGCAGCCCCCGCCGGGCACAACGAGAAACGCAACCAGGTGGCCGCCTGGCCCAGTCCCAACATTCGCAGCGGGAGCTCCGTAGCGAAGGCAGTGCAACATTGTCAGAGGAGCAACAATTGAAAGGGGAGTCTATACAGACGAGGGGGAAGTGCAGAAAGGCTTCCCCGGTGGTCGCGGACTGCATCGGAGATCATCAGCATTGAAACAGGTGCAGGCCGTAGCACGAATAGCGCCGGCACCGTCATCAGGAGCGACACGAACAGCACTATAGAAGACATAGGGAGCGCCCCACTCCCTGAGCGGAGAAAGGGACCTCAACGAACAGCAGCAACGCACGCTGAGGAGGTGCTCCTTCTGCGGTTTCGGTATATACTAGTTTTTTCCTGGGTGAGTAAGCCGCAGCCGAAATATTTAGTGCGCATTGTATACCGTGTAGAGGTAGGAGACGTAGTAGATACCTCTGCAGTCACTAAGAAGCGTGTTCCCAGTGCAGCGACGGCACAGGTGCGCCAGCAGCAGTAAAGTAGCAGCTGCTCGTTCGCATAGGGAAGAAACGGTCCCCAAAACAGGAAGACGGAAGCTATCGAGGAGGAAATGTAAGATACACAAATCGGGAGACACTCAGCGAAGGGAGGAGAAGGGGCAGCAGGAAAGGGGCTTGGCAGCTCCTGCCGTTGCGCAGAAGCACATGATTTTAGAGTGGTTTTGCAGGGGAATGAGAGAATGTGGAGAAATGGGCAGCTGCAGAGGAAAAGCAGAAGGAGCGAATTTGTTGCTGTACTTGCAACAAGGGTACATACGCAAAAATTCCAGATACAACAGCAGACAGGATACGATAGGTTACACTACAGGGGACACGAAAAAGTACATAGAGAGAAGGAACCGGATTACACAGCGAAAACGGCGGAGTTGCACAGAGAGTTGTTCAACGGGAGAACAGAGGAAATCAGAGAAATGAAAGAGAAGGGATCCATCGGAAGTATACAACGGAAAGGAGCTGCGGAATGTAATACGCACGTCAACGGAAGACACAGGGAAAGCACGAGACGAGAAGTACAGTAGCTAAGGGACAGAGGGGAAAGCCAGAGGCAAACGAGATTGGATGAAGCATCAGCGACATCGAATGCTTCACGGAAGATGCCGAACTATGGAAAACAATTGCGTACAATAGGCCTGCGGAGGACACACGAAAGGAGGAGAAAGTGACGAAGGAGAAAATGGGAGCGCAAAAGAAAAGAGGTGAGCTTGCGAGACATAGTCATATGCATCCGTCAGTTCCCGCACTTCTGGACAGAGTCCTACTTACGCGCATCTACGTTGTTACCGAAGGTAAACTAATAGCCAGCGTACGTACTTTTTCTTCCTATACCTGTGGACGTTCGTACAAACCAGTCCCGCGTGGCAGTGCCAGAAATGCGGATTCGGTGGAAGAAGTAAATGGAAAGTAGGAATGTAAAGGAGGCAGTTTCGCCAAGCCGATCCGCATGAAGCAACCTTGAATGTGTTTTCTACTCCCGTGCACACACTCGGCTGCTCTAGCAGCTACACCATTTGTTTTCTCCCTGCAGCGTGTGCGGTAGCTTCGTTCCGCCGGTCAGCGCATTCGGTTCCATTGAGTTTGCACGTAGCCGTGCATACATATCTGTATTTCGCATACAGACGGTTTTATGCCATGCAGGAGAGGTGTGCCACAGAAGTTTGCTTCGGGAAACTTGTCGCACTTGAGCACGTTGACGTATTGTTATCGTGATGCGACTTGTATGTATACCAATCTTCAGCAATAGTTCGCACCAGAAGCCACTACAAGAAATCTCTTTGAGTTGAGGATTACGAATTAACAGAGATCTTCTGCGTGTGAGCTACTTGTACAGAATCAGGTAACGTAGGCGTACCGCTACCCCTCTCTCTCTCTTTCCATATATATATATATATATATATATATATATATATATGC
>KL647292.1:3258323-3306720 GCA_000727475.1 Sarcocystis neurona
CCTCTCTCTCTTCTATATATATATATATATATATATATATATATATATATGCATATGGCGGCCTCGCCGCAGAATTCCATCATTGGCTACCTACGCAAATATGGGGGGCCCTCAAACCAGCGTACAGTACGGCGGCGACGAGGTAAGCTTCAATAAATATTAGACGTGGAGATGCGCGCAAATCGTTCGCTCAACGCTGCTGAGGCGTGCACCTGTGCGTCCCCGAGCACGTGTGTAGTTGTGTGCCGGGGGTCGGATTTACGACAGCATTTCCGCCCACACACGTACTTACAGCCGCACCTCTTCAACTATTTTGAGAAGTCGCCACTGACGTGAGAAAGTGCAAGGCGCTGCCGCTGTAGTTCTGACAGAACTACAGAGCCGCCACAAGCGTGGGTTCACGCCTCCCTTGAAGGAAACGTGCTCGACAGGCTCGACATCGTTATGCAGCAAACGTGCAACCGTGCACGTTCCTCCTGTAGAGAAGAGCCGGCACTCGCTGAAATGGATTTTAGATGCTCCTCGTGACGGGTTGAATTTGCTGCCAGTTTTTAAAGAATTCGTTGCTGGCTAACCACATCGTTAGCTGGGAGATCGGCAAAAATGACGGTAAATTCCAGTTTCATAGAAGCCCGTCTATGGAAGCTGTTGGTGTCAGCCACAGCTTACAAATTGAAACGCACCCGGACAAAAGAATCGCGCCTCGACAGATATACAGGGCCGTAGGCAGGGCACTCGCACTATGAGAGTGAACGGGGACACGCACGCAACGCAATGGGAGGCGGAGTACCAGCACTCTTTTTACGTTGGAAAAGATGCCGCATCGATTATAGTAGAGTTCTTTTGCCGTTTTTATCGGAGGAGAAACTCGACCTTCGAAAGAGTGCTGCTGTGTTCTCCTGCTTTGCTGGTACATCACCCCACCACGTAGCGAATACACCTATTATGCGTACGATCGAGGCTGTTGTAGCCGAAGGACAGTCAAAGGCAGCCTAGCTGGCAGGCCTTTGCGCTCGGTGTATTACACACTCACCAGGCGCTAATTTCGGGTAAGTCGTGCAGTGAAGCATTTTAAACAAGTCCTCCTGTAGCTGAAAGACAGTCAAAGGCAGTCTAGTTGACAGGCGCTTGCGCTCGGTGTGTTACACAAAAACCAGGCGCTAATTTATGGTAAGTCGTGCAGAGAAGCATTTTCCTGCAAGTCCTTCGAGCCGCCTCGAGAACTGCACGGAATTTTCATAGCCTGCCGGTTTTACAACGTTTTATGAACGTGAATAGCACAGTATCTGTTGCTTGCTCCCATGTGTACGTCTCAAGGGAACTCCAACGCAAACATACTTGTATTTTTGCAGAAAAGTGTCTCAGATATTCGCAAGGATGTATGCATTTGTATAGAAATGAGAAATTATATCTATGTGTCCGAGCTGCATGCCATACAATACCTGGGACTGCGCCGGCGCAGTACTGATGAAGCCCATACCGTTATCCTCACTGTCCAGCTTTAGGTTAGTCGGTGTGCACAAAGTACAGTCGTGACACATGCAGAAGGAATAAGGTCATGCCAGTGCCCACTTGCGGAGGATTAGTTCTAACGGTCGTAGTGTGGGCTTACGCGTGTTAGCCCCACCTTTCTCTGCATGGCAAACGTGTTGGTAATTCGTGTGGTATCCTTCATTTTCAAGAATATAATCTATCCCCCACAGTTCTGCTCCCGACCTTCGTCAAAATTCCCATTACAGGTCCACTGGGCTTCGGGTGCCAAAAAGTAGCTCAGGGAAACGTATAGTTTTCCGTGCGCCAAACCTTGTCTCTGGTGTACGCTCAGCGTGCGTGGGCAAGCAACAGAAACAGAGAGCTGCGTAGGCCACTGTCTCAATGATAATCGCTTTCGGACATGTGAAATTTCTTCAAGCTCAAGCATATAGCTGTGTGAACCTACCGCAGCATAAGTAGCTACGTGGCGAGTCACAACGCCTTATGTACGGTTGTGGGATGTCAACACAGGACAGGCTGTCACGCGTGAGTGATGACACCCGCAAACGACCATCCGCTGACGAACTCTGGCATTTCAGGCAAGTTACTGGAAGAAGCACTCCTACAACTGTGTGTAACACCGAGACATCGCCGGCAATTCTGTATCAGTAACGTCCTTCGCAACTTCACACGCAGCACGAGCACCACTAGACGAGAATCCACCTTAGGAGATTATAAGTCAAGAACGAGCCGGGAATCTTTCATGCACTAAGACTTGAATCCATTGTTATTCGACACGGCCTGTCTTGCTCCGTGAGAAGCGGCGGCGCCCAGCGCGCCAAAGGACACAGAGTCCCGACAACCATCCTTCCACATCTGGGGACATCATAATGATAGAGAGGTCATTGAAAGTTGTTGAAACACCAACTTCTGCCACGAGTGGACTCTGCCGTCTCGCACGCATACTGTAATGGAAGTATCCCCGGCAGGGGTCAGTACTGAAAACTTGGCAGTAGTATATGGTTGGATGACGAGGAGAAGATTATAGACAACGTTGCTCAGTGTGGGTGACTACAGTGGAAGCGAGGTCCCTGAACAACACGACAATGTAGGCTCGTGCTGCAAGAAACCAGCAACGATTAGGAGGTTTTTAATGGGCTCACACTGCGTGTCGCATCAGGGACGTAGCTCCTCCCCCAGCGTAGTTTACGCACGACTGGAGGAGCAAAAGGCGCACATGTGACGTTTGGCCTCATTGACAGAAGCCATCCATAAATGTTTTCCTTTCGTTCCTATTCTTTATAAAGAATTTAGATGATTCTGGAGGGTAATGGGGGTACCGATATCACGCGCTTGTGGTGGCCCCTTCCTGTGTCTGTGCTAGTAGTGCACACGACGGAATGCGAGCGCCTTCACTTGCATCAGGATCTTGACTTCGAACTTGCAGGTTCTGCATATGTAGGCATTTTAATAAGCCCAGAAGAATATATACTGTGGGCCTGGACGCACCTGTGCCTTTTCCCTGGCAGTAATGGTGGCGCAGGTCACTTACCAAGGCTATGGGCTGGTCAATCAAACGCAGCAGGAACTCAGGCTCAAGGGTAGGTAGTAGTGTCCATTGGGGATGATACATGCACTCCCTGAGGTGTGGGTTATTCGAGGTCATGTGGCACGGCAGCTTGCACGCAGCGACAGCTCGCTGTCCGTCGGAGTAAGCCAACTAGAGCAGTTCTCCACAGGCCTCATCCGATGAAGGCGTGTCGAAAGGTTGTCAAGGTATTTACTTTGACGACGTAGTTCCCCACATATACTGAGTGCAGCGCCCTTGTACAAGAGGTAACGTCCGATGCACTACAGATTGCTCATGAACCTGCTCATGAGTCACGCAGCACTGGGCTGGCTGAAGCACTCCGCAACAGCATTTACAGACCACGTGGATCAATGAAGATACATGGGCAAAATGCGTGACACAGCTTCTAAGAAGGAGGCCCGCCTCACTAAAGTAATTTGGCAAAATCAATCAGCAATGTGTTGACGGAAGTAGGTCGGGTGTAAGTGACGATCCGATGCAAGAACGCGGGGACACCTTACAATCGAAAAGCTGAGTACACGTAGTGTACAATACGGGAGCACGCGTAAAATTTAGGACAGCTTTCATGAATTGTGGTCCCTGCGCTCAAGCAAAGCCGAACAACCCCAAAATTTACGCGCCATTTCGCGACTGGACTACTGGGTAGCAGCGAGTTCTGCGGCAGGCGTGCGGTGACGAGGAGACCATGGAAGTGGTTTGGGAATGGGCATGCCTTGCATAGAATATTGCCGAGGCTCGTGAATAAATACATTCAACTCACTACGGCTGGAACGAAACAACAACGTACACCAAAACGTACTGGCCTTGTAGCGTGCTGTTTGCGCTCGCCTACTGTTGGCCATCTATCCGTGGACTGCAACGCCGAAGCGCTGACACACGCTGCACCGATTTGGACTGTCTAGCGGCGGAAAGGATAAAATGCTCCTGCCGATACATGCAGACTGGAGGTACGCTATGGCACTTTATGTGCGCGCTTTAGTGCGTTCATGCAAATATATATTTCGCCTACGTTGTAGTAACTCGGACTGATAGATTGCAACGGCGAAGTCAGACGAGACGCAGTAGTGGCTGCAGAGACGGTAGAGACCGCCGTGCGCCTCCTCGTCCAAACACAGAAAAGACTACTGGATTTGGCAACCATATGGGTGGTGATCGGAACAGTATGACAGCAGCGCACCAGAGTACAATATTTGGGGCCCGCCGGGAACGCGATCCTGTGAAACGCACGCATCCACGTGGCGAGAGCATATTGGACGCCTTGACAACAAGCACAGAAGCACATGCTCAAATAAGATCTACCTGAAAGCCTAAGTGACGCAGAGTGCCAAGAAGGCCGCGCCCCTTCAAACGGCTCAGGCGTGAAGCCCATCGACAGTGTTCGCGGTCAGCGCTCACAGACGTAGAGGTTACGGCATAGATGGTGGCGGCATAGGTTGTGGCGGCTCCGGCGGCCTTGACTTCGTTGTCTTGCAAGCTTCCCCTCGTCTTGTCACGTCAGCGCATTCTCTACCGCAGAGATAAATCCAACATTTTTAGTGTCTGCTGACTTACAAAACGCGAGTGTACGACGACGACGGTGCAGGCAGCCTCTTTCCATCACACGCTGCGTTCCACTCACCTAGGTTTCCCACACTGTGTAACCAGAGCGCGAAGCGTGGCATACCAGGGAAATGAGGCTTTCACCCAACTGCGTCCCTTCGCCTACTGGCTGTAGCTTTTCTCTTTTTATCGGCTCATCGGTTTTTGCGGCGCAGGCATCGATGCAGCACACCGTTACGCAGCGACTGTCAACGTGTGCGTACAGGGGATTGTTAGCTAAACGATCTCAACGATAGTCTTTGCAGTTACGTCCTGTAAGGTCGTTTGTCTTGCAAGCCACGTTGACAAGCGCGACATCGCAGTATTGCGCGTACGGCCACATTAATCGAGGTCCGTTTTGTACCTGAGTGTCACGCAGTGGCGCTCTCGGTGACACCCGTAGGTCTTGCAGTGGCCTTCTTCTACCACTGCAGAACAACGAAGCCGTAATCTGTATTATTTGTGTGAAATGTCTTCGTGGCAGTCAACGAACGCACCTGCGTTTTTCCGCATGCGAAAGCCGTCGTAGGAGACCTGTCTCGCGGGGTGCGTCGCGTTGGTTCGCATATACGAAATAGAGTGAGTCACGAGCAGGGCGATGGGAATCAAAGGGTGCACTCGGGGATGAAACGCAGGAAGCAGTTGAGGACTGAGAACTTATTTTTGTACTGGAGCTTTTTTTGCTGTGTGATTGTGGATGCGCTGGCGTCGACAGGCGGCGCTCCCCCCCTTGCATCTTTCGTACGTTGTTGGGGCGGCAGCAATACGCGAGGTACTTGATGCTCTTACTGTCCCCTTCGCCGCAAGACGCTAGGATTCTTCGAACACGCTGGCGAGGCTCCAGCAATAGAAGCAATCGCGTTGATACTGGAATGTGTACTGCAGCCTAGCGCGACAGTATCTGCAGCAGCAGGTGCTGTGTAGCACATACATATACTCTGGGCTCGCGACAGGTTCCACCAGCGGGGACTCAAGTTTTTCTGGGATTGCTTTTGCAGAACCTTCGCTTCGGTTGCGGGCGCTTGGGCGGTGCACATCGTTTACGGGCGCTCTGCTGTACGCATGGACGCATGCGTCATCCGGAGAGACTATGCACAAAGACCTGGAGAAAGGCAGTTTATGTACACGTTGGACAGGAATATGACGCAGGCAGTTCAGGGACATGTTATACAGAAAAATGAGACCCAAAAGAAGCATTTTGCGTAGCTTTTTGTGCTAGAGAAACTTCGCCAACATGGATGGGATGGTGGGGATAATTCACGCAAGTCTGCCGTTTCCTAGCAACTAGTTACACACCTGACGCTACGCTGCACGGATATCAGTGCTTTTTGACGTGGACAATCTCTCCCGCTTGTGACAAAAACCTACTGCACGAGCGTTGGTAAACTCCCGAAGCCTTGAACATGCGATTTCGAGCTGGCGCAGGATGGAAAATTCAGCCCATGTATAGGTAGGAGACATTCGCTGGTGCACTTGAGGGATTTCAGTAGTAGTTGTCGCAGATGCAGGGATTTACACAGTTGAACACTCCAAATAATAGTTGAGGAGTTTCTTTGAGGAAGACAGATCCGCATTATTCCATAGAACACGTCTGTAGTTTGTTAAAGCTGTAAACCTCTGGGTCAAAGCTTTTTAACGTCGGACCTTCTACCAGCAGCAAGAGTTCCGCATCGGGAAAACCCCGCGTTTATCCAGGATGAGAAAGCTGTGCGTTTGAAGGCGCCAACAGCCCAGCGCAGCACAACAGTACACACAGTTGACTGCCTTCACACATCACACAGCGCCAGTCGAAAACGAGCACAGTGAGCAGTGTAAGAGACAGGAAGGAGCGAGAACTGAGAGCATCTGCACCCGGCTGAAGGCCGCGCATTCGGCTACCCATCGGGGCAAGAGAAGGGTGAAAAGCAAGAAAACGGGGAGGCAGCCGCAGGGGTAAGGTAGAATTGATACGAAGTCGCTACCGAGACAGTGTATCTACTTTTGCTTTTTCTGGACGTAGGTGGGGTTCTCCGAAGCTGACGCATTAGAGAAAAAGGAAACGTTCACATACCCTTCTTACACGCTGTTAGTTTTGTTTTGTTCTACCTACGACAACAATACTAATGAGTAAATTTCCACAGCAGACGTGTACAGCAGGTGCAGCCGAAGATGGAGAACACCGACCCATTCAGCGGGAAACACGGCACAGTCGGATGCACAGCAGCACAAGCTCTCCATGCAACGGTAAAAGCAACCACAACAGTGGTCCAAGATGGACACCTGCACCGACGCAAGCAGCGCCGTGCAAACATTAGCGCGCAAGCAGCAGCAGCAGCACAAAAAGAGCAGCAGGACCAGCAGGGGCACCGCCAGCAGCAGGACAAGCAAGAGGACCAGACTCACAGCAACAGCTAAAAATTCTAGAGGCAGCTGAACAAGAAGCAGTGGAGAAAGCAGCTGCAGAGCAGACTGCAGCAGCACAAAGGACAGCAGTAGATGGCGCGTCAGTCGCACCAGGTGCACAAGCGACCGCAGCAGGCTAGGCTATTGCATCAGCCTGATCAACAGCTGCAGTATATGAGGCAGCAGCAGCACAAGAACAGTGCAGCAGGAACAACGGATAAAGCAGCGGAAGCTGCACAACAGGCAACAGGAGGACGCTGCAGCAGCAAAGGCCGCAGCACCAGCACGAGAGGCAACGAAACCAAGTGGCGCAAAAGTCGACAGCGGCACAAGAACACAACAACAGCCGCAGAATCATCAGCAGCAGCGATGACAGGAGGAAGAGGAGGACCAAGACAGTAACACAGCAGAAGCGCAACAAGCAGCAGCAGCAGCAGCGCAAGCAACAGAAGAGACTTCTGTGGAAAAGCAGTATAGGAGAAGCACGAGATGCGGAGCACCAATCGCACAAAGAATGGCAACAGAATCGAAAGCAACTGCGACGGTACCCGAGAAACATTACATGAAAGAGAGCAGCAGCAGCACCCCAGTTACAGTCGCACAGAGGGAGAACCCACAAAGAATGGCGACAGAATCGAAAGCAACTGCGACGGTACCCAAGAAACACTACACGAAAGAGAGCAGCAGCACCCCAGTTACAGTCGCACAGTGGGAGAACCGACAATAGCCGACACACCAGCGACAGCAGAACAAGATGCGGCCATACTTTCTCACGGATCAGTAGGAGCACAAGACCGTAGCTACGGAACAAGCACGGCCGCAGCTGATGGGGAGCTTCCGGAAAAGCTGCACAAGAAGCAGTGGGAATTGCAGAATGGTGCCGATGAACAAGAAGCGACAAGTGCGACAGTACATGAGTGAGCAGCACCACCACACGCCAGGGCAACACAAGCGCAGCTGTAGTTGGACCACCAACAGTAACAGCACACACAGCAGCACCAGCTCGAACTGCGCGCAGCGGCTGAAGCTGCAGGAACAAGACAATGTGTCACCACCATTGCGTGCACGTGTATAGCGTTGAAGGTAACGTTATCTGCGCACGCTATCGCAAGAGTGGTCTCGTTTCCGTGGAAGCGACGCTAGTTACCTGCGGATTCGTGCCACTCTTAATTGATGCAACTTTGTGAATATCCACGTATCATCGAGCATTTATAGGACGGCGCGCAGCCCCGTGCACACGCAGTTGGGTGTACACCTCTATACAGGCTGCTGTCGTATGTCTTGGCCTGAGCAGCACACTGAATCAGAAGCAACGTTGTGTTTCCCTCAGAAGTAAGACGCAGGGTGCGTGCGCATTATAGCCGCCGCAGCGAGCCTACCAGCGATAGGGTTTGCCAGCGGCTGATACAAATCACGCCACTGAATGCCAAGAAAGCAGATCAGCGGCGAACAGCGCGGCAGTCATCCGTGAGTCTTCTGTGAATTTATGAATACTACGAACACCGAAACACGACTGTGCAAGCGCGGCAGTACGTGTACTTGGGACGTATATATCGATGAATGCGCGGATGCAGGGTACCACCTTCCCCTCTACTCACTCTTAACACACAGTTAGCGTCTGAAGATCGCGCGTGTCTGGATGAGAATTTCCAAAGTACTGTCACTGCAAAGGAGAGGTGCCGACGGAGCATTTCCTAGCTCCTTCGCCTGCTGTGCGTCCTTCGCTTTGATGGTGCTACAGCACGAGCAACCGCGTCCAGATCAGAGACTTTTAGGAACATCAACACAACAATATGGTGAGTCCGGGAGACGACTAGGTTAGCTTCCTGACAGACAGTAACTGGCAGTTGGTTTCGCGAGTCAACTGCAACCATGCAGGTCAGCGCGGAAAACCAGGTAATTGTGTGCCTCTAGCAGAGCCACTATTGAAAGTACATCACTTGCTAGCAAATGCACTGAACTGACCCTACTGTCAAGCACGCTGCTTAATACTTCCGCAGCATCACGCTGTGAATTGGGAGCTGTTGTTTCGCTTATAACGGAGGTGGGTCAAACCCTCGCAAACACACCGAACTGTATCTGCAGTCCAAAAATTTGTGTAAATAAACGTAAACACGTATTTCCATTTTTCTGAAGAAGGCGCGTAGCCACGTGTGTTATCTGCGCTTGGAGGCTGGCATTTTCCGACGGAGGAACAGGGCGGACTTTTTCGAGGATGAAGGCGGCTCCGCGCGAGGTGATTACACATGTGCGGCCGCGGTTCCCCCAATTGCAGGAGCTAAATGCGCTTGCATAGCGGTGTACGTGTTCGTGGCATTGTTGCTATGAGGCGGTGGAAGCCCTGAACCATGGGCTTCGATATCCTACAGCGAAGATAAAAGATGTTGAGCTTTTCTATAGAAGCCACCCTCAGGGTTTAGGTCTTCGAGTGGAAGGTGCCGGGGTGTCTCTCTTCACCCAGTGATCTGAGGCTATCGCAACGGCTGAACCGCTTCTCCGTCCACTCCACACCGTTGCTGAAGGAGACGAACGACACCTGTAAGTGCGCAGAGCCACTAACAAAAAACGCGTTAGACAGGTTTTTCCTATACAAGCGTCTTTCCGTCGAGAGGCTTCCCGGGAAATCTTTCCTCTTCCGTCCCGGGGTACGTGCCCTGTGGCTCGACGACGCATCTCGGGTAACTGCGGTGAGCGCAGCTATCACCACCACACGCAGAAGTGGAACGTGACGATGTCCACGTACGTACATACAGCTGGAGAGACGAATATTTGATACGACAGACTCAGACAGTGTGTGCGGGAGCTCAGCGGGCTGTACCTTCGAATCATCGGTCACACAACAATTATGTGTATTGGAGTGTTACACCTGCTCCTGCTCGGTATCCAGTATTACTTTTCGAGCGCGAGAATGCTGGTGCGCATGCACTGGGGTCATGGCAAGGGTGGCGAGGGCAGTGCAGTTGATGGGAGCAGCCTGCTTCTTTGCCAGACACGAATCCGACGACGACGTGCCTGGTGTGGACACGGATCGAGCGGTCCGTGGTTCCGTTGCAACACCCAGTCATCTAGGCAGATGATGCTGGAACTGGGACCTGTCGTCACACGCGCACAACGGTTTTTCACGGAAACACAATATATTCTCAAATCTGCCGTATCGATCTGTTACTGAATTTGCTCCCCCGTGCAATAAAGCGCAAGATGGCGGGCCGTTCTCCATTGAGCGTTCAGGGAAACGAAGGCAGGCTTTCGCAGTTGTAAGAGAACAGCTGCAATTGTGCGGACGCTTGCATTTGTTGTCGGCGGACAGTCGAGTAGGCAGCGTGGACTGGAAAGAACGGCTGTGAATTAGGGCAGTAGTCTCCCCAACTTTTTTCTCGTAGACGCAGAATTATGTGGTGGCCCGGACAAGCACAAAATATATATTCGTGTGTGTCCTGCCGCTGTCTGCAGCGTGAAATCCAAGGTGTCCGCTTCTCCAGCGAAAAAAGGGCGAAACTGGGCGACACTCCTTATGTTTCTGGCTGGCTGCGTGTTGGCCATCCTCGCAGGTATGGACACTACTCCTGAAGTGAGACGGTAGCGACGCTATAAGTAAATGAATGCAATTTCACGTGCGACTTCAAGCAGCGCGTTCTACTTTTGAGATCAGCCATGAGTACCGGAATTGTGAGACTACACGCCTATCACGGCGGGTACACGAGGGCACTTTGCCACAGCCGATAGCATGTAAGGACTCACATTTCCCACTATGTAGGGTTTCGCAATTGGGGTCTCGCTCCTTGCAATACGCACCCATCTCGAGTATCAAAACTTACGGAGCCGTGCTATCGCGCAAACAATAGCTCGAAAGTGAGTTGTGTCCGCCGACAGCGTGTCGCTGTGTTAGAAAGGCTTCACACTTTGGACGCTGTGTACGTTACGTCGTAAGTAGTAGACGAATGCTGTCCCAGTTGTCCGTTCCGCAGACAGAAGAGCAGGTCTGAAAGGGAGATCCTCACAAGTAACAGATGTAAATCACCCCTGTGCGCCTGGAAACACAGAACACACACGTACGCGGCAAATACCAATTCTCCTCTTTTTTTTTTCCGTAAGTGGCTGGTGCACGACTGCTTCTCTCCTCGCGCCGTGTCCCGGTGCACTCCAGCGCCGTCGCTGGTCGCGTAACCATTGTCAGTGTACACTGCAAACTTTAGAGCGAAGAAACGCAGCATGATTATTGTGATGTCCTAAGTGAGCACCGCTGAAACAAGATCGATGGCACTGCTAGAATGGACAAGTGAGTGTAAAAAGAGGGTTTGATGGGACTAGTGTGGACGGAAGTCTTTGGCTTTGCTGATACGACCACGTGTCCTGGGCTCTTCGATATCGACCAAAATATGGACAAACGGGCAAGCGGGACTCCCAAGTGAGCCTAGCATCGTGTGTACTGACACTGATGTCCGCTATCGTGTGTCAGCGGTTCGCAGAACGTACGGAGCTGCGCGTGGTCAACGTGATTTTGCAGAGACTGGTGAGGACGAGCACTGTTGGTCCCATACAACCTATGATGAACACGAAAGATTTTGCATCCGTGAATGGGAGCAGTCTCTGACTAGTTGTTGCGTGAAACCGTCCTGTTGAACGTTTGACCACAGTTCCAGAACTGGGATCGGTGGCAATACCATGTACCATGCAATCAAATATATAGCCAGTCCGTTGAAGAGGGTTTTCCCGTGATTCCTTTGTGCTGTTAGATGTTGAGTGAAATAAAAATACTGTGAATGTACCTTAGATGTAGCGCGCGCATGTCCTAAGTGGTGAGGAAGGCTGAATGAACTCGTGCACAAACTTTTACGAATGCCCTTTCTTCGTAGCAGTCGTTTGGAGACTCCACTTAATGTTGGGGATTTCTTCTGTCAAAGAGCTGAGATACCTTCTGTAAGGGACAGTGTGCTGGGGGTAGGAGCTCTGCCTTTTCCTTTTGGTTTTGAAGATCAACTCGTCGTAGTGCAGGTTACCTGAGTCCAGAAAGGCAGCTGGAGAGTGGGAGACTTCCAGTGCACGAAAACCTCGCTGTGCCCGTGGCAATGAAAGTCGAAGTGGTGCAGCGCCGAAATGGGTCACAACGCCTTACATGGGTATTAGTGTAGCTGTTTTCCCTTGAGGGGTGAACTGGTTTTGGCGCGTATCACGTCTTAAATGTGAACAAGTTCCAGCCGACAACGTCACGACTAGCAATGCAGGAGGAGTTTTACGTGTGGGCCTACATGAAAGAGATAAACAGCTGAGAGTGGTGTAGGCAATAACCTGCCGGTCGGCCTCGAACGTAGAGAAGCAGTAACCACTGCAGGAGTAATGCATCGTGACAAGCCGTTGGAGGGGACTGACGCGACGGGTGCAGTGCTCACGTATACAACCAGAGCTGTGTGATGGTGTAACTAACGGTGCACCATTGCTGGTTGAGGAGAATGCGGACGGAGTGCGATACACCGCGAAACCCGGGATCAGTAAGGGTACAGTATGTCGGAAGCAGTGGTCGCTCGAGTGCACGTATGTTTTGATGGGGACGAGTGACATCAGTTAAAATTCACCGGGGGGAATGATAGCAGGGGCACTGCACGAATTATAACATACTGAAGATTCTGAGCCACTAAAGATGCACGACTATCATGAACACAAAGATTTCATGGCTGTCTGACAGGTTTACAGGTCGTCTGCTTCAGTGCCAGGACGCACCCGGTGAACCTTGTTAACTGCGATGGGAGGTACCTGAAGAGTCTCATAAACATTGTGAAAAGCACTCTGCACGATGTAGACCGTACGTGCGAATCGAGTCTCACGCGTAGTAGAAACGCTGATGCGGTGTGCCTAAGGCGCGCTTGCCGTGTTGGATAGAGCGTACTTCTGAGAACAGAGTGTAGGAAAGAGAGTTGTTTCAGCTACCCCGTATATTAGAAACAGCCGAACTGCTTACCAGAGCGCCTCAGGCTGAACCAGAAGGTGTATGTGGGCTTACGATTACGGCATGATGCAACACTTGAAGAAACAGCTCGTGAATTTTCGAATTCTAGTTCGTGAGGGACGCATCGTCACGAAAAAAGGAGAATTGGCTGTTTCTCTCCACCCGTAGAATATCGTACGAGGACGTGGGTCCTGCAAAGCGCTATAGACATTTGTGCTGTAGCACAGATTCGACTGTTTCCACCCGTAGAGCAATATGGTACGAGGACGTGTGTTCTGCAGAGCATCACGGCTATTTGTGCGCGAGTTTATGCACGCACGCACCCGAGGCTGCATGCCAGCGCAGCTCAAGGAGATAGTTTGAAACATATCTCCATTGTGTACCGTTCACCGTGCGTTTTCTGGTAAGCAGGGGTGAGAATGGCGGACCAGGAGGTGAACAGGATGGGATGGTGCTTGCGCCAGGTTCTAGGTGGAGATGAACCTGCGTTCGATACACCGCAGGCAGCCATTTGTGGGGATAGTAAGTGTAACTTGGGGACTGCATGGTGGTGTGTCAACGGCCGACAAGAGAGCAGCAGAGGACGTTAAAAAAAAATCCTGTCGGAGTGGATTCATCCGTTCCATGCGCTCATCGTCTGTCGCTTCGCCGATTCCGTAAAACAAGAAGGTGATAGCACTCACGTTGACGTCTGAGCGAGAGGATGTTTCACTCAGTGCCCTCTAATGCGCATCTAGCTCTGAACACTGCTGCTTGTTTCCATCAATTGCTATAGCTGCCCTCAGGGGAGGTAATGAAGACAATCCGCCATGGTGAGAGCGTGGTGCCCCTGGTTGGGTTGCAGAAATTAGTGTCTTCCATAGCAGCATCCGTGTGAGGCGCCTGCTTCGATTGCCTACGTGGTATGGGGTCGTAGGCAGATAGAAAGTGTTTCTGGGAGCGAAAGCCGCCAGTGTGACACCTTCGTGAGGGGCAATCACCAGTGCTCGTCGACTGCGCGTATACAAAACCATCTGTTTGGAGGAGTTGTGTAGACAGGAGCTCTGTCTGCTGCGGCTGTACGCGGACAGTTTTGACTTGAAGGTACTCACGACGTACAAGATAGGGCGGGCAGTTATCAGTTCCCCTGACTAGCTGAATTACCCTTCGGTAATTCGGACTAATCTGCACGTTTCCCATTTGCACACTTGCGTCGGACTGAAAAGGGTAACTGTGATATTCCAATTTCAGCCACACACAGAAATAGGGGATAAGTGTGTGCTACAAGTGGAAGTGTCGGAAGTGTTAACAAATGTGTAATCAAGTGCTCGAAGGAGCAAGAGTTCGACGCAGCGTCGCCAGCGTCCGTAGCCGAAGACGTTTCTTTGGGAGTGAACTGCTGAAGTGACCGAAGAACGCTCGTCGGTAACCCACATTCTCAGCACTCCTGCTTCACCAGCAGTAGATGTGCGTAGAGAGTGACCACGACAGGTAAAAAAGGAATATACACGAGATAAATAGAGGGAGGTGCCCACAACGCAGCTGCCTCCAAGTTGATGGGCTGCAGTTCGGCGAAGTTTCTAGCTCGTTGATCAGTACACTAGTGAGGGCGGTTATATACCGTGCTGCGATTGAGACGTTTTACCGTCTTAAGGGTACCGTGGATGTGCCCGAGGCTACCTGCTTGCCAAAAGAATTTATCACTCCGTTTATTGAAAGGAAACAAACGTCGACAAATTACGTGGAGGTGCGGAGTGCGTGGTGTAGAAGAATCCAACCGCTGTCATCGATTGGTACGAAGCACCACAGTGGTCGACGAGGAGAAACAGGCACTTAGAAGGGATCTACGGGGGCCGGCGAGATGCGTCGGGGCTTGGGCGAAGGTGCAGTTTGCGTGCGTAGCAAATTGCTGGTATCGGACTATTGGTGTCTGCGCGCAAGTAGAAGGTCGTCAGAAGGAAAGGAATAGAGACAAGCAAGTGGTGTTGGGCACGTAACTGAGGATACCTGAGTACTGACAGCTACAAAGCGGCGAGTTTGACCAAGAAGATTCGTCACGTATTGTGCCATGCAGTAAAGGCATGAAAACGGGGTGAGTCTGAAGTCAGCATTTTGAAGAGCGCCCAGAGTATTTCGGTGTAGCACAATTTGAAACGAGCGCTGGCGGTCCGAAGGGCCGTGCGGCTGCACCACACCGTGGCGTAGGCGGAGTTGTGCGCGGCTGTGGAAAGCTGATCTTCCAACCAGGGCTGTGCAGAAGATTATATAGAATGAGAAGTTGTGGTCTGAGTTGGAAAAACTGATATTCCAGTCACTGTCGGTGGCTGTTTGTTAGCCTATAAGGAAAAGGACACCACCTGCAGCTGTGAACAGAATACTCGCGGATGCTTGACCTTTTGCATTGTTCACTTGGTGGTGAGCAATCGATCTGAGGGATACGCTATCGACAACCCTGGACGCTCGTATTTTGAATGTGCGCGAAAGAGTGAATCGTGTTCTGCCTCACCGTAAAAGTGACAGTAATGCTTGTGGAACTAAGGTTGCTTCACTTGAACGTGCAGGCCACAAGAACTCTGGCACAGAAAGGAGGTTGTGTATACTGTCGAGGACGGAGCTCGTATGACTCGGCCCGTCCCCAAAGTTTTGCACCACGGTAACACTTTGACTCAGTATTACTAGTGCGCGACTGTAAAAATCCTGCAGGAATGAACCGACGAATGCTTCTAGGCGACGCTTTTGTGGTGGAGTCGTCTACCGCGCAGGGGAAGGTCAGTGCTGCGAGAGAAACGTGCGCTTTCAACGTCCGCTGGACCATTGCGACATGGATCAAGATACAATTTTTCTGCTTTCAATAGTCTTTCATCCGTGCCACATGACTGTATGCTTGACTGGCTTGCGGACGGCTTCCACTGTTGTTCCATGTAGGAACATGCAATGGTCTTCCGCCATCATGGCACGTGAAATACGAAGGCGTTAAACATGGACTAGCGGAGCTAAGCGCTTAGGTGGAAAACCAGAGCGTCAAAAGTGAGGGAGCCACCTTTTTGGTAGAAGTCGTCTGACGATTGGCACTGAATGTTTAACACAGTGAGATGAGGCGACGTGCCGGAGATGTGTCTGGTTTGCCACTATAAAAACATGATGTAAGCGAATGCACTCCTCGATCCTCCGCTTGGCCCCTCTAATATTAGTCACTCAGGGGCGCCAAGAGTAGTTAATCCAAAGCCGCTGCAGGGCAGTAGTCACGGTAGTAAGCTCGGTGCAGACGAAAACTTAGCGTTGAATGCTTGGAAGGCCCGGCATATAGTTCACACCCCCGAGCGTTATACGTGTGTGGCACGTTGCAAAAGGGGACTCACTGTAGCGTGGAGAGATGTCGATGAAGCCGTGAACGTTGTTTTGGCGGACTGGTGTACACACTTCGACGGTGGGAGACGCATGACGTAATTGTTTACGAACCGCTGTGTGGAACTATGCAAACAGCTTAAGACAATTTGCTCAGGTCCCAAGCCGAAGTGCTACACCTGTTCCAAGCATAAACGTGCAGATGGTCCCACTGCCTAACCGAACGTGTAACCTTCAAAAGTTCCATCCACAGGCAGACAGGCTCTCCCGATGTCAATAATGTCGGGTGCTCACTCGTTATTTGGGCAAGTTGGCGCGTCTCCTTGTCTTAAGTGCACCCCCGAACATCACCAACAAATCCGTCCCGACCGTCGCAGCAAACACAATTCGGGTCCAACGCCAAACGTCGGGTGTAATGCTGGTGCGACGCCGCCACTCGTCCCTCTTCACACCATTTGTTTCACCGGACCTGGCGAACTGCAGGGAGGTGCAGCCCTTTCAGGCTCGTTGAACACTAATTACAGAAATGGGTAATGTGTATGACACTCGAAGAAGTGATCTTGACTTATGATCGGAAACAGCGACTTCGACCGGTCCAGTACTGCTGATTTCGGCACGGAACGCAAGAACACCGGACCGAATTTGTGTACACGACGATGTACACACAATTTGTGGAGCAGGTCTACGTAACTTTTCCAGATCGACTCGTCAGCCCACGTTTTCTGTCGAAGGAAGACAGGCCGGCGTGAGCACGTGGTTACATGGCAGTGCCGGACTTACTGTGATCTAACTGCACTGCATGTGTACTCCTGCCTCCAAAACTTGTTACGGGTTCCCTTCTGTGTAACCTTTCAGCTGTAGGTAGCTGCAACGGCCCAAGCACCGCAGATGTCAGCATGTGGGACTGATAAAGGGTATGAAAGGGACGGTGACAACGCCTTCAAGGCGCAGGAACCATAGTCGCACAATGGCGCACTTCAAAGCGGACTGCTTGTTCGCGTGGTCATTTCGCGCACCTGCCGCTCGAAGGCAGCGAAGAACTGTCTGCAGTGATTTGCTTTTCCCATAAATAGAGGTGAACTCGTTGTTAAACAGGTCTCGGACGAGACAGTGGCACCCCACGGTCACGGGGGGAGACACGCATTTTGAGGGAGAAATACAGCTGCTGCTGTACACAACGATTTTGCAGGAACAAGTGAGGATGTAGAAAATTGGTCACGGGGTGATACGGCAGCTACAGGGGACGACGAAAGGCTGCTCAACATAGATATATATATATATATATATATAGCATGAGTAGACCGTGACCGTGTGAATCCCTGTGTGTGAACGCACACAGGTTCAAGTAGGTTCAAGTAGGATTCAGAACAGGAGCCACACTGTTACCCCCGCCAGCGTAATGCCCACCGTGGTTTGGCGCGTATTCAGCCGCTGATTTTGATCTGTTTTGGGGAAGAGAGATGGCAGTGAACCTTTGCGAGCAGACGACTAAGGAGACTGATGTATACGCAGATGTCAAAAGGGCACGCCTCGTGTACACATACACGAGCTGTCAGTAATCTCCTTATCGCCTAGCAGTTGTGGAGACTCTAGGGAGTCCTCCCAAGCATATTTTTGCTCGGACACAGGTGTCGGGACGTTGGCTGCAAGTACGTTGAAGAAGCAGTATACCTCCTTTGGGGCACAATTTCTTGCAGGGAGAAGCGAGCACGAATAAAGTTGATCAGGCATGAGCACAGCAGCCGAGAGGAGCGATGGTGCTGCTGCGGGAAAAGTCAAGCGGACGGGGGACAGTATACAACAGAATAGGCGCCAACACGGACACCTACTCGTCCGAGCTAACTTTGACTTGTGCCATTGCTTGTCCAAGGTCAAATTTGCTGAGATAGTCTGACCTGCAGCAGCGGAAAAGAGATGCTACGTATACAGCTACGTGGAACAGAGACACGGACTGTGAGGCACATCGGTATAACAGTTAAATAATATACCCATAGTCCTTTTCCTCTGTATGTACCCAAATGTGTAGATGCGTCGTCATAAGTAGCACTGGCAGAAGGATTGTGGGAACGCGTTCCGAAGGAGTAGCCTGAGCCCTTAGTATTGTACTTCTACAGAAACAGTGTGATGCTGAATCTTGTGAAACTGTACAATTGGTAAGAACAGGTGAAGAGATAGACACATGAAAATACATCACACGTCGCAAGGAGGACGGCACTGGTAGACGGCGCAGGTAACAGTGAGCCAGAGACTGTAAAAGTAAACATGTGCCGATCAAAGGGTTGTGTATCCACAGACATGGGATGAATGACAACAGAAGCCTTGTACTGGCTATACAGGAATATGTAGATGATCCAGTGATGATGAAGAGGCACAACCACTTTCCTCACAAAAAATCCATGTAAATTTCAGCTGGTACGACGCATGTAACTGTGTGGGGCTCTGTGCCTCAGGAGTACAGTACATTGCGCGGGTCCGCACGGTAGGTGATTAGGAACACCTCAAGAGAGTCAAACATAGAAAACGAAAGCACTCAACACTAGTCGGACAGCACAGCTGACCAGCGTGTGGTACGGTTTCGAACGTTGAGAGTCGGTATTTGACCTGTGTTTGCCGGTTCGTGTATAGAACGGCTGTGTGCACTAAAAAAAAGAGAGGTTGTTAAGCTGCAGCATATGTTGACGGATGCGGAGCATGGTCGACAAAGTACCTGAGGGTTGGAACGAGAGATGTTTTGAAGCCTCGTGGAGGGAGGCGCTCGTTGTGTGACCACAACTAAAGAAGAGTTTTGTGAGTTCTTGAGCAGCACTTAGTGAGGAACTTGGTATAAGGGAAAGGAGATTTGCAGTTTTCTTCCCCTCAGCAGGGCAATTCGCCCGATGCTGCGGTTTCTGCATGAAGTGGTTGACAGTTTGCACGAAACTCCTGCAGCGCTACTGTGGGTGGAACCCCTGTTGTACGCCATACATACTGGGTCAGATGGAGTACATGACGGTAAGTGGCGGAAGGTTAGAGAACGAAAATAGCGGCTGCCAGTAGGCAGCTCAAATCGGTCATGACATTCTATTCACAGGGTCTAAGGTACAAAGATACGTCCCAGGGAAGATTCCGCGTGTTGGACATTGCGAACTGGTGCTCAAACGGACGGTGAGGGAACAGCACCGCCTTCCCGAGTTTCTTATACGTCGGAGTAAAAACTGCCCTTTGCGGCTCTAGAAAAAGAAAGCTCTTTCTGTAAGGTGTGAACAATGTGGCGTTTCGAACTGGGATTTGACGGAGAGGCACGCTTGTTCCAATGCTCTCAGAAGCATATATATATACACATATATACATGTATATGTATACGTACATAGACCCCTTCTGGTCGCTATCTTGAACTGCTGGTTCTTCTACTCAGATAAAGACAAAGGAAAGGGATGCTGGATCCACAGCATTCAGCTTGCGTAGGCTACAGAGACTGCATACACAGCAGAGGTCAGGTGGGGCAAGTGATCGGGCTGTATTTGGCTTACTCTGCAGTCCTGCTGGTTCCTCTCCTCTGCAAAAAACAGGAAGAAAATGGATGCTGGATGCACAATGTTCGACTTCCGTAGGCGACAGAGGTGGCCTATACAGCAGAGACAGTGTACGCAGCAGAGGCCAGGTGCGGCACGTGATTCGACTGCATTTGGCTTGGTCTGCAATGCTTATGCAGGGAACGACGAGCGAACGGGGCTCGTTGAAGTAACAGAGTCTTTTGGTTTAATCATGAGAGAGGACATTCAGTGGACTGCCCTGCGCAAAATTTTTGATTCGACGCATTGTACCTAGCGCGGATCTGCGTATTCTCGCAGTACAAGGAGAATTGATTCGACATCTGAAGACACAGGTACGATAACCTGCAGGCAATGCAGCGTTCCGGGCCTCTGTGCACACAAGGTGACGCTGGCTGGGACAACTCTATGTTTGCTGACTTTCATCCATCTGCAGGCCTACGACAAAGCAACTGTGGTAGTAGTTGAACCTTGGTGTACTGAGACAACTTAATTACTGCCAGTAGAATAGCCGCCGTAGCGCCAGACAGGAGCACTGTACCGTGGTTTGAACAAGCTCTGTGTTGACAGTTCGCGAACTGGTGCTTTTTCCGAGTTACCGACTAGTAAACTGTGTCATCGGTTGTTGGAGAAGCGGTTGTTGTTGCGCTGTGCGGAGGTTTCTAAACAGGCGGCCGCCAAGGTGCCAAGCTTGCGCATTAGGGATGGAAACACTGACAGCAGGTTGTAAGGGGCGCCAGGAAGTAGGTTCACCCCTTGTGTTGTCGACGACGGAGGAGAGGAGACCACGATATGCGGATGGTTTCCCGAGGACGAGAGATCAGAATATGCGGGTGTTTCCTCAAGGGACACCTGTTTGATGTTCACAGTTGAAGTTTATAGCGTAAAAAGTGATCACCGCACTCCCGAAATGCTGTTACGCTGGAGATAAGATGACCGAGTGTCTGCGAGATGCACACGCCTTCAGAATGAAAAACCGTCGTTCGCTAGTTCAGGTTTTTAAGCTGACATGAGCACCAATTGGAGAACGTCGCTGAGAGTGTGAAACGTGAGACTGGGGTCTCTGGAGTGTTTTAAAAATTGAGTGTCAGGCGAAGCACTGCCATCGACTGGCGGTATGTTCTCTGTGTCAGCCGCCCCACACAGCATTTCTTTCTGTTTTCTTATAGGATAGAGGCCTCGACAGTTGATTTGAGTACACCGTGAGAGAAGTCCAGATTCTGCAGATCGACCGCATGAACTGGTCACCATGGAGCTCTATAGGTTGTGGAGAAAATGTGGAACTGTAGAGGTGAACCAGAACGGGGGAAGGCGTTACAAAGGTTAGAATCTACGGGGCAAATTGTTCAGGTGAGCAAGCGGTGTCTGGGAGCAGGCAGAACGTCATCGAAGAAAAAAGAGAGACGCGTTAAGCTGAGTGAGGCACTCGTTTGAGGCGGACTCAGTAGTATTTCTTTTTGACGGCAACCTGGACCGACTGAATTGATCGCACACTACCCGGGCTTAGGCGTGAGAGACCACGTGCGTGTGTCAGGGATCACCAGGCCACAGGTTGTCTGTGACTCGCGGGTGTCATTCCTCTTCAAAGCAGCAACATCAGGCTCGACGCAAGGTGAAGAGGAGGCGGTGCCGCTCGTAGAGTATGGCAGGTACGCACGTCAATCTGACTCGCTGCTGGGCCGTACTGCGCAGTAGGAAAAACTTCGTATGCCCATTCGAAGACCTGAACGTCAATTCAAGCTGTTGACGCCAGCGATGTGGAGAAGGTGTAGCTTGGCGGTAGATTATTGCAGTTTCGTTCACTGCTCGTGGAGCTGAATTAGATGGTAAGTACAAGAAGTGCGCTCGCCACGCTGACAAAGAAGTGACGTAAACGACACGAGAGAGACCACACAAATGGGGAGGCCGTTATGAAAACGCGCGACAGGACGGCTCGTGTCCCACCAGCGCTACGTTTGACAGGTAGCCTTGAGCGTGCACTATGAAATGTTCAGGCGTATCGAGTGCTTTGAATATTTTCTCTGGACAGGAGCTCGGTTGCGTCGTTCTGTGTGACAAGGCCTTTCAGAGTGTGTACTGATCTGGGGCTGTTGAGTGCCGCAGGGAAGAGCTAAACATGGACCACCTGCGAGAGTGTTGCGGCACCAGCCACCAGAGGCATCCCTCCGCTCCACACTCCTCCTCTCCGTGGCAGTTTATTCTGCACGTGAACGGCTTCCGGGCGTCAAACACTGGTGCACCGAATTGCAAGGTGAACACGTGGTCCTTCGCGACGAGGCGCATAACCACGTCTCTGTTCGTCGGCAGACTGTGCTACAACGGGAAACCACAAAGTGAGGTCGACAATGACAGAGAGCGGGCTACAGCAGGAAGTGAAGATGTTTTCTGAAGGAGGCAACACAAGACTCAAGGCAGGAGATATATCTGATTTCTAGTAGCAAACACATAGTGCTAGCAAGAAAAGATGTTTTCCCTCAAAGCTGCACTCCATCGACATTATACCCGACCTGCCTATCAGGTGGCTTCATTCCGACTCAGCCACTTGCACCACGGTTAGATGCTCTTGGTGACCCGTCTTGCCCATGAAATGAATAGCGACGACACCTTTTTACAATAAGGCGAATTTTCTAGCGCTTGTTACCACGAGATCATCGAAAGGCGTTTTTCACTGCGCTAGACGTATTTAGGTTGTTGCGACGAGGATTTGGTTACGGTGACAGGTCACCGGGAAACGGTAAAGCGTGCTGTGGCGCTTAGGCTTCTCGAATCTTTTGCCGTACGTTGTACTTCCGTTGTAGTTTAACCATGCAGAGAAACAGTGCGTGACGTCGATCGAAATGCGGAAGAACAAGTGCTTATGAATGGAGCCAAAAAATTGCAGTTTTCAAAACTGATGTATTCACCGCGTCATACAATTTTTTTAGCGTACCATTCCTGCAGAATTCGTACACGAAAAGCCATGTTCTCCTCTAATACGCTGACACTTTAGATGGTCCCAGTGGCAGGCGTCGACACAGCGGCATAAGCAATGCAACAAGCACACCTCGGATTTTCGACGCTAGAGGGAAACGGACAGCGTTGCTCACGCGGTGAGGCCCCCCATTCCATGCCGGATCGTTTCTTTCAGAAACTCAGGCGATTCCCTTTTTCTGTGGGCGTGAAGGATGAAGGAAGTGCCAGCATTTACACGAAGTCCAGAGGTCAACGTTGAAATCGATCAATCGTGTAATGTTTTGAACTGTTGTTTGTCTGTGGCGCAAACGCAGAGGTTCTGATGATTGCAGTGTTGCTGAACCTGCGCTACGAGAAACATCTGCACTGAGCCAATGTGTGAGTACGCGAGTAAAAATTGATGGGGTTTCAGGATGGAGGGTCGCGAGTGTTCTTTTATCGGCGGCGTGCAAAATTTGCTGAAGGGACCGAAACTGAACAGGTAATTATAAGGTATATGGACTAGCTTCACTCATAATGCACACACGCACACCACGCGGGCGTGTTCTGTTTGGAACAACTCTGCTGCTGCTGCTCGTGGGAAATCTTTCGTTTGAGCCCCAGTGTGTCAGCGGATATTCTGGAGGCGTATCCGCGGGGAAACTACGGCTTGACAAGAGAGAGGTAGTGACAAGTTGCAGAAGTCAGAGTTGGAATGCGGCGTGCTTCAGCTGTAGGATTATCGAGGAGTGTTTGACTGGAACAACTCTAGCCTGCATGCCTCAACGCTTCTTTCTTGCATTCGATGGGCCTCACCTGCACGCACGAGGATTTCCGAACAGGAGTGGTTGTACGAGGGCACCACGATCTCGCAGGTGGAGGTGAGGAGGGTGAACACTGGTAATGGATCGATTGAGACAATCACAGGCAACACTCCTGCGAATGCATAACCGTATTGAGGGATACAGCACTAATGGGATGGGGCACTTGGACATAACCAAACAGCATGAGGCACGTGGGTTATGTGGGGTGATTTAGACGCTAAGGTTTGGTAGAAGAAGTGTGTTTGTCTTTGTCCACTTTTTCTACTGCTACCTACCTTTGGAACACGGAGGGAGCGGACGGCGCCTGTACTGATCAAGGCTCTTTTACGCTGGTGTGTTCAAGTTGCTTGCACGGAAATTCAGGAACACGGACGCCCATACAAGGACACCGTGGTCCCGCAGGTGGAGGTCTGCGGGGTACTGTTTGTAGTCGGTCAATTACGTGAATTATCAGCAACACTACCGTGAACGCGTAACCTATTTGGCAAGGTATTTATCAAAGTGGCAGATCTATCCTCCATCTCTCCTCCTCGTACGTCACTCTTTAAAAGCAGCTGTGTACCTGTAGGACGCGGCACTCGCCTCCTGCTTGGTTCCTGGATGTTGGCTAAAGCAGTGTAGCGGTAGGCACACTAAGTCGGAGAGTGTGGCTCTTTAGATGGGTGGAAAGCGCTGCAATGTGCACTGGTTGTCAGCAGTATTCGTGGGTCTCAGTAGCCCAGGAGAGTGTGTTTCTTCGAGGTTTCAGAACTTCTCTGACCAAAAACCAACCTTCGCCGCTTCAGCGGATTTCACACCCGAGCACGTGGAGTGAATGCGGTTGTGCTTTGCAAGCGGCGGAGAAGTGGAGGGGGTCTTGACAAGTAGAACCCTTGCAGCGCTGACTTTGATATTCGGCGCAGCAGTACTTCTCCGCAGCCGTCGCGAAATGCAACTGGAGAGGCACAAATATTTTGCCTTCAGCCGCTGCACCCCCTCGTCACTTTTCTATGAATGAATCTTACAATGTGACACGGCCTGTGAGCAGACGAGTTCGCGGTGAGAGCCGAGCCATAAGCACAGGAGGGAGAACTATGTCTGTACACATGCGTAGAAGAAAGATGAATTCTGAGAGCATAGACGTGAGGCCGGCTGGGGCTGGCTGGGAGAATGATATCAAGGTAGACTACAGAAAAGGGATCACTTGAAAACGCGTTGCAACGACCGTAAGATACAGTGGTACAAAGTGTCACTAGACTGGCCGAAGGACAGTAGAGCACGTATGTCTGGATTCAGTTGTTGAACTTACGCGCGTGCTCCTCTCCAAGATCCACAGTAGGAACTGGATTAGGAGGAAGATAAGGATTTATAAGACGACAAAATGCGGAACAACTACACTCGCGAATGCTGCAAGTCTCCTTGGGGTGACAAGACGTGCGTGGCTGCATTGCAGCGACGTGTTCTGCCTCAATACCACAATGCAGAGCGTGGGAGCTGGTGCTATGAGGCACCCACGTAGTGTCACAGGGGAAAGGAAGAGCCCATAGCCCACACGGGGCTGCACGTGTTGCACGGAGCGAGCGCCGCGTGGCACTTTACGATAGCGTACCGGCTTAGAATTAATTGGCGTTGGTGGGATTGTGTACCTGTGTCGCGTACGCGAAGTGATTGAATGCGGCCAAGAAGGCGCCTAGCGCCCCAGCTTGTCGAGTTCTTGAAGGCTGCTGGATACCGGCAAAAGCGGTCATATGCTTCTATCGGTGAAACGGTGATACTCTTCCAACACCCGCATTACAAAGTACACGGCATTAGGAGAGGCGAACATAAGGTTAACTCTGTCAACCCGTGGCAGGCTTGCCTTAGATGATGCGTGTCTGCGTTGGGCTAATGATCTTGTGCAAGGGAGCACGCACGCATCGGACCTTCCAGGACGAATTATGCTGTAGAACTAGTTGCGGACGAATATCTGTTGGGAACCATGCAGTGTGTTTTTGTTTTGTGTGTAACGGAAAATGGCTGGAACTGCCGGGAGTCACACGCGATGGTGTTTGTTGCATGTATACGTGCAGGTTTGGCTTCGTTGTCTTACACTAGTCTGGGGATGAAGTCGAACGAAAGCGACACTACATCACGAACACTACACAGTGACACGTACGCGATAGATTAGGGCGGAGAAACGTATGTAACCAACTTTTTATAAAATTGGAGTACGTATCAATGTGTTGAGGTCACGTTTCTTTTTCTGCCCCGCACAAGCAAGACGACTTTAAAAAATATTTACCGCAACATTATGATTCATCCTGTAAGCAGTGTACTCCTCATAGGCCTCAAAATGACGACTGTTCTGGGGGACTGCTCTATTCTCCGTGGGGCAGGTAAAGTGAAGGAAACCGCTGCTTGATGCGGGACACTCAGGCCGGAAGTTACTGTCCTTAACAGCAGACATCTCATCTGATTCGTGGCCCGACACTTTTAGACGAAGGACACGGACGCAACGTCAGCAGGGTGGGTGGGTGGCAAAAACCACGTGCTATTGGGCCGTGCTCCAGATGTGTAGCCCGTGATGCTGTACGGCCAGCAAGCCATTACGGAAATACCAACTTCAGCGGCTTTACGGTGACAGCAGCTGATTCCCTACACGCCGAACAACGCAGAGATATGCAGGTACATGGATTCATACTTAGGTGCAAGGACGTGTAAACGCTGGGCATCTGTAAGCCTAGGATACTGTCTCCAGCCCTGTGCCCCATATTGTGAAGCACTAACAGGTTGCAGCAACGTAACGACGTGTGGGCGACTAAAGTGAGAACAGGCATCAGCAACGGTAGAAAGCAGAGATTCGGCTGCGGCGATAGGCGCCGGTCTGACGGGGTCCAACGCTGAGCCCTTTTGCTCAGTTCTCGATGCTCGCATTCCGCGACGGGCTTCGAAATAGGCTAAAATTGGCGGTGCTCTGCACCTACCTCTGACGCAGATGACAAAGTCAGGGAAAACGTGCCGAACACATGTGTCGAGCGTTCTGGGCTCTCGCGGCAGCTAGTAAGATAAAAAATGAGGCAAAAGCACTGCTGTTTCTCTCCGTTGCAATCCAAGTGGACGCAAGGACGCACTTCGCACTGCCTGAATGCCGAGACAATGTTTTTTGTCTTGAAAAGCTGCACCTTTGAGAGTACAAGAGAAAGCACAAAGTGCGTCCACGAGGGAGGTTCGCCACCTGCACAAACTATTTGTAGAGATTTACGGTGATATGCGAAGTGAAAGGGAAGCGTGGAAGAACCCCACTCTTGTCACTACAGGACGTCAGGAGGTTAACGAAGGTGCGATCTGTCAGCGAGCAACGTCGGCCTCTTTGAAACCACTGTATCTGGGGGCAAGCGGAGGGTTGTCACTGTAAAAAAGACGGAGATGCGCAAGCTGAGTCGCGTCGCCTCAGGGGGATTCGGCAGAGATCAAGTAATTGTGGATAAAGAGGTGATTGTGACCAAATGAATTCACCGATTACAAGTAGAGGCGTGAGAGAGGATGTGTGTAAGACTGACAACGTAGGCGTAAAAAGGGTTAAAAGGCGTACTTCAAGCGGCCGCAGCATGAATTCGGCAGAGGTCTCGTTCGTTCGCGAAACAGGGCTCAACGCTGAGCAGGAAAGGGGACTCTAAGTCGACGTGGCTGCACACGCGTGCGTTTTGTCGTGCTGCCAGTTCGATTGGCTGTTGGATTGTGTTGTGCGGTACAAACTGTCATGTTCATTTACCGAGAGCTGAAAATGCATATCAGCAGAAGTCTAACACTGCGAAGCGAGCAACAACATGTTAGTCAGGCTAAGGTCCGCGGTTTAACACACAGTTTCTGGAGGTGAATTCAGAATGTAAGAACAAGGGGGACACTCCTTGACAACAGTGGAGGGCGCAAACACAGAGTTCGGGTCTATACGAAAGATAAAAAGGAGTGAGAAAGATCTTGAATATATACGTGTCGCCAAGCGAAGTCATTGGCCAACATATGCTAAGGAAACCGTTCACGTGATACCTTAGAGTAAACAAAATAATAGCGCATCGGGAATTAAGCGCTGCTTCGACTTCGACGTGTGCCTGGAGGCAAGTGCAGTGTGTGCCTCCGCTACGCGCGGAATGCTTCAGGGCTTTGCACAGTGGGGGCAACTTTAACTGGGCGGTTGAAATTCGTGATCTGTAGAATCTTTTTCCAAAGAATAGTAATTCTGGAGAAATCAAGGGGGGACGGATTTGACGTTCCAAATTTGTCATGGGGTAAAGTGCCACACAGGAGGAGGTGAGTTCTGCAGAAAGAATCGGGATTTGAAGAGCTCGACAGACGGATGTGACGTGAGAGAGGGAAAGGATTGTCTGTGGGCCACGAAATGCTTGCGACGACTACGTACGAAAGCGACTTACAGGCAGCACTTCGGTGCCTGTGTAATATGAAAAGGGATGGGTCGTAGTTCGTGATAGAGGTTGAAAGCAAAAACGATGGGGAACGGCGAGGGTCACGCTAAAAAGTGGATTCCCAGAGTGAGAGGCACAGAGGGGCAGACGCCGACTGAGCAAACCCTAAGTGTGCAGCACCGTAAAGTAACCTGGGGACGATTTCTTCTGCCGCTCAGGTACAGATACATTAGCTTCTATGAAAGGAAGGTTGTGCTTAGCCCTGCATTTGCCCTGGTAGACCTAGTGTGATTCTCAGCGCTCATTCAACCACTTGCATGGAAAGTAAACGCCGCACAGCAACTGCGTTGCCGGACCAAAACGGTGCATCACCGCACTTGATTTTTCGACTGTAGGCTCTGCGGTGCTGAATGCTCCGAAGGCAAGGGAGGCTTCGTGAATCACAGTGTCTACCAGGTTGACACGGTGCTGAGCCGGAGTGGCACAAACCGTCAACAGGCTGTAGCGGAGGGACTGTTTTCGGACGCCGACCAAATATCTGGGCCGCCGTATTCACTGCTATAATTCTTATAAAACGCTTTTTCATTGTCGGGTAAGCTGAGAGGTCGGGTCACTTTCCCAGGCTCTCGAGTCCGAGCGTGGGCATGCCACTCGTTGCCTCAGGCGAGCCCGCAGCTTGTCCCGGTCACTAGATAGCGTTCCTCTATTGAACTCAGTGAAACTGAGTGAACATAGCAGCTCATGCTTCATACACTTAGGCACCTAATCGATTTACTTCGCATGCCTGAACAGGATCTGGAATGCTTCGGGGTGTGGATCCATTGAAAGCAAGACAAATAGGACGCTCCTGGCTGGAAACAGTGACTGGGCAGCGATCCTGATTCACTGTGGTACTCACGCCTCTTCGGGTCATTTGGACAATCCCACCCACCAACGCCGGCGTTTGTTCGGATGCGAAGTGGGGGGATTAGCTCCTTTTACAGAATTGTCACACAGGCGTAACGAAAGCGACTAGGCGCAGCATACGTGCAATAATGATATAGTTTGCCCTTTTACCAGAACAACGCGATGCAGCGCTCACGGCTACTTGTCGTACCTTATCAAGGACCCGGGCGAAGACCTACGGTACGGGCACTTGGAGAAGGCGTCACGGGCGCAAGTCTGGGGGTTGAGCTAGACCTCTCTGTGCAGGCTCGGGCAAATCCTCCTGCAGCAAAAAGAGAAACATGCGTGCGGAGGCTGTCGGGGAGAGGTATCAAAGCGACTGCTGTCGGAAGGTGCGATTCTATTCCGCGATTCTGAGTAGGATTCTCTCGTGTGTGCCTGTGAGAAATCAGCCTGTTGGAAGTACGTGTACACACAGAATTTTCGAACTCGCAGACTGGCTCCTGCAGTGGTGGGCCGGGAGCAGGAACCAGACTGGAGCGATGGCCCATCTGATTAGTATGATTTTTGAGGGGTCAAGTTTTCTATTTACGTCTTCTCAGAGCTCACGTCAGAAGCGTCACCAGTTGTTTGGACAAAAAGTCCGCCCTGCAGTCGATTCGCATGCCCTTTGAGATGCGTCTTCAGAAGGCTTACGAGCAAGGTTCGTGGATGCTGTTGAAAGCGACTTACACGCGCTCTTGTGTACTTTTCGTTTCCTGCCCACTCACTGGTAAAGCGACCCATACGCCCCTTTGTGTTCCGTTCGTTTCCTGCCCGTCCACTGGCGTCACAGCAGCAGGTGAGATTGCCATAAGAGTCCCGGCACGTGTGTTATGGACGCACCTCTTGCTTGTTTGTGTTTAGATAATTTGTCGACCAGTGTCGCTCCGTCACTGACACATTGCGTCTGTAGAGAAGGGTAAGGTGGAGCACACCTAATCACGGGTTGACGACGGCGGTTCTAGACGCGACGTCTGTGGGCGCACGCGCTCTGTGCGAAGTGAGGTGTGGCCCTTTCCGTTGGCACAACTAGGTTCCGTGCTTGTGTTCTGTACAAAGTGAAAAAAGTTCAGACGGCTGCGAGTCTGCAGTGCTCCACCACCTGTCGGACTTCTACGCGAGAGTTTGTTTTAAACGATACGATGAAATCCCAACGAAACGCAAGCACGACATCTTAGTAATATGCGGTGTCGACGAGTGACTTGGAAAGACCGGGTAAAGGAGTTGTACTTACCTCATATCAGTCCCGCCGCGCCCAGACTAGAATCTGGAGACCAGAGTTTGTAGGGGACAGTGAACCGCATTACGTAGATAGACAGACTGAAAAGGTTTTCTATCTTCCGCGTGCATTTTGATAATAGAGCCGGTCGAAGCCTGACAGTGATTGCACAAGCGTAGGTAAAATATTACACGTGCGTTCCCCGCTGGGCCAAAGGTGAATGAATGAGAGGATGGTTTTGGGCCGGCATTGAGTGAAACGTGGGAAGGTAGGAAGAGAAAAACGTCTAAGCTCAGCAACAGGTTGCACGTGTTCGTACGGTGGTCAGATATTAGCCTGTTCCAACTTGTGGGCGGTCGCGGTTACGGCGCCAACTGAGCCACCACCGGCGGTGGAGAAACCACGCGCCTGCACCTATATGTACAGAGGTGTAAACCCACAGAAGAACAGACTAATTCACCTCAGCAGAAGTAGTCTGTAGTGTCGAGGAGCACCGATGAGTAGAATCAACCGGGCAAAGGCTTTTGGATCTGTAGTGTCTGTGATTGAGAGTAGCGAAACGTGCGGTAGATTGAATGTAGTGGCACTTGCCGCATACATACGCGCTGCGTGATGCTGATTTTTCACGCTTATGCAGACGTGCAGCCACTGATCCGAGAGGCGCGTGCCTGGTGAACACGTAAAAGTGATGTACAAACGACGGCGCAGTACGCAATACTCTAGTCTCGCAAAATTTTGTCGGGTGGAGGGAATCTATCTTGGTCGTTAACAGAATCTCGCTCTCCGCGACATACATTTTTGAATGAAACTGAAGTTTGAAGTACGTTTTGTCCATTTGATTGCCCCCTACTTGCTGATACACGTAACGATTGCATCGAAAGATCTGCCGAGCTGAGACAATAACAGAGCTCAGTACTGAGAACAAAAGCACTCGGGCTGACTCGTCGACATTGCTGTTCCTCACAGACACCTCTTGCAGCGCGTGCTTCAGCAGCGGGTTATCGAGGCAGCGATGTAAGCCGGACGCTTGCGGGGGAAGCGAAGGCAGCCGAATGTGGAGACAACAGACGTACGCGAGGCTTGAATACACGAAATAGCGTCTGGACCTCACAGGACATATCCAGTTATGACAAAAAGTGCACATATTTGTCTGAACTGAGCCCTTATGTGCAGCAAATTTTGGTAGGAGCAGCATAATGTTCCCCGCATTCTCCATACACGGACGTATCTTTTAAGGCGTAGGATGCTTTCAATTTCTTGGCTGACTGCAGCAACATAGGGAAATGGCGGACGCCTGGGCCACTGAGGTGGAGAACATAGCCGGTATTGTTTTAACCTGTGGGTTGTTTTGGATGCAGCAAGTATCCACGGATTTATCGATCTCGAACGAGTGCCCCTCAGCAAACCTCCTTGGGTAAGCTGCTTGAAGCGCTCCAACCAGTGGTGGTGGAGGGCCCTGTGAATCCGCCTTGGCGCTGGGACGAAGGCAGCCAGGAAAGTCCTACACATATGCTAGGGGCTTCAAATTCTGATGTACACTGCTGCATGAGGCTGAAAGCAGATGTGCAGCGCGCACATAGTTTTTCCAAGCAATGAGACGAAGGAGAAAGAGACACCAGGACTCAAAAAAAGAGACGACAACTTTCTTGCTTCAACTGGAACTTTACCAAGTAGAGCGTTGTCAACTGGGACCTAAAAAGAGGATGTGGCTTAGATATACAGAGGGAAAGGGAGCAGCTGCACAGGGTTACAAAAGGATAAGCCGCTGCTGACCTATTTTTTTTTATAGACCTGCTGAGGACGCGGGAGATTAGGTTGCCGATTGTGGAACGGGAGTGCTTCGGGCACTTTACCGGCTCAAACTCGCATAGGAAGCACCAATAGTTATAGGTATGTGCCACGCTTGCCCCAGGCCAACAAGGTGCTTTTGCCTCGAAAAGATACCAGCGTTGAGACAGAACAGGAAGTGGGGGGAGAGCGTCACTGTGGCGCAGGCTGCTTGCGTGAACTGGTAACAGATGATACCGTGGGCCTGCGGGGAGAGTGCGGCTTCTCGTAGAACTTTGCAGTTAGCGTAAAAAACGACTAACGTTCTGCCTCGAAGGTTGTGCACGATACTCAGGGATGATGGGGGCCGCTGCTGAACCACGACTTCATTTGATGCGGAAATAAGCCGGGATACAAGTCTATCGATGCGAAGGAGCGAGCTGATTGAGAGAACTGATGATAGGCATTATCAGGAGCAGCGTAGGTGTGCGAGAAGACGTTTGTGAGTCTGCCTTCATCTTTTTGCACACCATCGTACAAGCGGCGGGCTGTTAGACACGTAAAGCGTGCAGGAGGCACGGGGATGTTCGTCAAGTGGGGAGGGGGTGACTTGCAGAGAACTTGTTCACATGGCGTCGCAACAGACAGATTTCACATGTCGGTGCAAGCCGGCTTTGTGCTCGAGAAAACTGTGCTTCGTTGGAACTCGGGTGGGTTCTTGAGGTTCGTTCTACAGGAACCGTGTAATTCAAAAAAGGTGCGGAGTGTGGCAAAAGCTTGCCGTTGGCTGAAGAATTGCGATGGGGCTACTATTAGTGGCCACCAATATAGGCAGTAAGAGTTGTAGAATTGGTGGACGAGAAGGGAACGTGTGGAGAAATTGTTTTAGGCGGCTGCCGTATGGCGGTGAAAGTGTGATCTGGACCCTAAAGAAATTGTTGTGAATAGCGGGCTAGACTGGTGGTACAAGCGCGCATCAAGAAGCAGACTGTTCTGCATCACGCCAACCTGGAATTACCCCTTCCCGACGTTTGCGTACTTCGATTTAGTGTTGCGTGATAAAGCTGTTGGGCGCAGGCCGCGCAGTGCGTCTGTTTGCGAAGGGGAACTTCTTTGTGTCAGCCGGCCGGAGTGTGCGTAACTTTAGCAGCACCGCGTTTTACGGTGCTGCATATTAGCTTAGCCGTGGACACCTTGCAAGCTCGTACCTCGCGGTGAGGTTTTGTGTGGCTCAGGCGGTGGTGAGCATTGCAAGAAGCAGACGAATGTTGATCTTGTGCGAGATAGTTGTGGAGTCTATCCCGCATAGGGTTGCTGCGTGCCACAGGATTTTCTGCCTCGTTATGAGGCACGCTTCTGTTAGATATAGGAGGAGTTTTGTGCGTGAATGCATTCTGCTTGGAGAACAAAGGAGACAAAGCTACGCACAAGCAACGCGTGATGAGAAACCAGGTGGTGCAAGGTGACTCCCCGTAGCTAAATCACAACAGCAGCAGAGGGCCGCTGAGCAGAGATACTGGAAGCGAGCGGGAGAAACGCACTTGCAGGCGAACTCTCTGGTATTTCGTGACAGCTGCGCTATCTCCACAGCAGGTTGTTGCCTTTCTTGTAGGCTGCGCTGCCCAGCTCTGCTCTCCGCCTGAGTACTAAAAACGTTATTTTATACATAGTTCAAAGCGGCGTAACTAGGCGTTTTTGCGCTTGTGCACTTCTGGGGAGGAAACGACCCCAGTGGTTGATAGTAAATGCTAAACGCTCTAGCAGCGTGGCGTAGGCCTTGTCGTGGAAGTCGTTGTTCCTCATTTGGCAGGTTTGAACCGGACCGAGCAAGGACTACCAAAATCATGATGAAGTAACAAATACGTGGACCTGGCGTCTAGGCCAGTTGAGGTGTATGCATGCCAGCAGTAACGTGAGGGTTACGTGCTCATAGATTTAATCAGATTAAGGAACCTCGGAAGCAACAAGGAAGAAGACACTGTTGTTTCAGCCGGAGCCCATCTTGCGGTCCAACCGTGTACAAGTACAAAGTGTTGCATCTGCGCACCCGTAGGCAGATCCTACATCTTCTCGCTGTCCGTAGACGGGCTCGGTAATAAAAAGTCTTAAATTCCGGTTCACACGCTTTGGTGTGTTATCGGGTCCACTTGGCACGCCTGAGCACGTTGTAACAGGCCTCTTTGCGTCTAAGCTGTGCCACCAAGACATAGAGGATGTCAAAAGTGTAGGTTGATGGGCAGCACTGCTAATGCATTGAGGCCCTTTCCGCCCACTCGTATCGCTTGATCCAGCAGTCTAGAGAGCACCCCCAACGGAGGTTCTAAAAAGTGAAGTCGAAATCGAGTAGACTCACGCTGCAGGCAAGAGCCATATCTGTCGGTCTTTTGCAACAACATGACGGTGACCGGGACATGGGCGATGGACGGCGGTGACATGCTTAGTGCTACTCTTCATATTTCATTAGGAACACGGGCGCCGAACGGCGGAAAGGTGTCAAGGGATCAACTGTGGGAGGTTGAGCTAAACCCCTCTGCCTACGACCCGGCAAATTCTGTTGCAGAAAGGGGAGAGATATGCATGAAGATGATGCTGGGAAGAGGTCTCAAAATAACTACAAATGGGCGGGGAGATTGTGACCCGGCGTTTCTGCAAAAGAGTCCTTCTGGATGTCCCTGGGTGAAATTACGTGGCTGGACAAAGGTGTACGGGTGTAAAGTTCAGAGGGTCAGCGTGGATAGCCACCGCATTGCAGGGACAGGAAAGCTGTCAGCTGTGATCCGGAAACAGGAGCCAGACTGGGACAAAGGCGCATCTTAATAGCAGCAGAACAGAAATGGAGGGCTTGCGTCAAGTACGGAATGCGTGTATAACCGTTTGTTCCGCGTATCCGCTTCTTGTCACTGCAGATCCGCGGCAGCGAGTGTAGCTCTCCACTATTTTGCCTCCAGTGACACCTGGGAAGGTGTTATCTATCTCCTTGAGATCCGCCCTGCAAGTTGGATCGCAACAGTATTGAGATTATGATTGAAAGTGGTCGTCGTTGGCCCAGGGGGGTGTACAAGGAAATCCTGGGGTATACGATCCAACGTAGATAGATGAAACTCTACAGAAGTCGCCTCTGCGTCCGTCGGCAAGTCACAACAAAGGCCTGACTAGTAATTTGAGCAAAACACCCAGTGTCACTTCGCGTTCCCTGTTACTTGAAATTCTTATCCGAAAGGGTATCTTGCGACGAGCCCGGATGAGATCGAAGGGCTTCCTGCTCTTACGCTTCTGCGTGTACATTTTCCATTGTAAGAATATAAGGAATCACTGAAAGCGTCCCTCCCTCCCAGACGTTCCGTTTGCTGCCTATCCACTGGCAGGACAAGGGCCAGTGAAACCGCCACAAGAGTGCGCTGTTGGATGCTGACGTGGACCTCTGCGCCCAACCGATTTGTTGTACGAGAACTGCTGTGACTGAACGGTGGAATTTGGCAGCACGAGGTAAAGAGCAATAATATCGACCATAGACTGGTCCTGACAGTCACAGACATGAAGTCGGCTTGTACGCTCCCCTGCGTCAGGATGGTCGCTCTCTGTGGCAGTGCGCTTGAGTGTTCAAATCTGGGGTGCAAACGAGGCATCCCTGGATACTGTTTGGACCCCACGCACTGCCAATAACAACCGCTTTGTAGAATCCGATACCAGCCGCGTTTTCGTGTGGTCACGCGTGCGTGCTTGGTGAAAGGATGTAACCCTGGGGACCCGCGGCAGGGGACTGCGTGTTAAGATGACAAGCAAATTTCAGACGGCATGCTCTTGTAGGCGTAGAAATACCTGTAGTGGAAGCTTAACAGTTGGTGCGTGAGGCGTAGTTGCCTGTGTGCCTGTAGCCGAACGTCTTGCAGACGGGTGAAAGACTGCGTGATGGCAGCCTTACCGAGAGCGACAGCACGTGTGCAACAAGTTGTGTGACGGCCTGGGTGTTTTAGATTTCAAAGGTCGGTCCTGTGATTGACGTCAGATGTCAAAGTGAATGAATATTTGAGTTTCTGCTCTCTATATCGCAAGGAGTCACACACCACAAGACAACCTTCTCCTGGCTCTGCTCCCCAGTCGGAGGACTGTGTCAGGTGTGAAGGGTTCCGCGTTGATTTGGTAATTTATGGACAACGAATGACTTGCGCATCAAGTGCTGTCTTTCAACCCATCTCACGGAACGTCTCCAAGACACGGTCTTGTTATAGACCACGTAGTTCCTTATTCATGGTATATATGGCTGAGAATGGCGGGAAGCGTGGTGGAGGTGATCTTGTGGCGTTGCATGCGTGTACGGGCCTCATTTGACTTTGCTTCTCCACATTGTTGTAGACACACAGCTGCAACATACGAATGGGTCTGCAGACTGGGCGCTGCAGGGCGATACGCAAACTGGGGAGCGCGCTACAGTACCGTTTGTAGCAAGACACCGGTTGACCGGGATCCTTCAGTCCCGTAGACACATTGTCCTCTTCCTGCAGGACGCACGGGCGAACCCTCTTCTCAGGGAACTAGCTTGGAAGCATTTCTTCTCGAATGCCTGCTATGTTCTTGCTACTTGTCCCTTCCTGCCGCTGCAGCCTTTGCTGAGCTGACAAAATGGAGGAGCTCAGTATTTGAAGGGGGCCGCCGACGCTGTTCTGTTGCAAGAGAGAAGGGCGCAGACTCCTATAGTAGGGTTCCCTCTTCCTGGCGTGCGTACGCTCAAAGCAGATTTTGGACGTTCACGTTGGAGTATTCTGGACGTCTTACACCGCAGAGCTGCACCGTGAAAAACGTTATAAATGTGTAGACTTGGAGGGCAATGGCGGTGGCATAGGCAACTGGCTGGAAGGAGAGCACCAGCCGTGGCAGCTACATCACAAGCTCTAAGTGGATGTTGTTCTCACGAAGGTCACGCTTGGTAGTGGCTGTTATGGCATGCTTGTTGCTCTCCGGCAGAGTGGGCCCAGCGGCTCTCGACTTCGATGCGCAGGTGAGTGCTGAACTTGAAAAAACCGGTCGATGCCAAGCTGCACGAATAGGAACTCGCAGGTGACGGGCGCTGGGAATGTGGCAGCGTTGTCCGATTGTGACATGAGTTTTGACCGCAGATAGTAAGACAATCGGAAGACTTTATACATTATCCTAATCTCCCCATTGTGGACGGACTGAAAAGAAGCCACACGCAACAAGGTAGTCCACCAAGTAAAAGTAAAACTTTTGTTTTTAGAGGATGTGTTTGCGATCTACAGGTTGGTTTTTATACACGCTGAAGGCGTACACATACCCGATTTTGTAATGACAGAACGCACTTCGCCACCTCTTACCCTCTTAGTATGTTTTACACAGTTAGGGAACAGACTACTGAATATCTGAATTTTTGTTCTTGCGGTGGTTCAGAACCCGAACAGAAGCCGGACTATGCCGAAAACTGCTGGGTGCCACGCTGCCTGCAGACTAAATTGGATTTCTTGCTGTCTGAAAAGACAGCAACAAGAAACGTACGGTCTCTTCGGAGAAATTCGATGGCAGAAACGGCTCAGGTGACCATTGATACGCCAGCAGGGCATGAATTATTAATCGAAAATTCCGTTGGTGCTGAAGAGTGTCGCAACTTTGACGGACTGCAGCCCAAGAAGGACGCACGTTTCCTCTTTGGAGAAAGTCGTCGAAAGAGAAGGGAGAGAGGAATGCAAGCTGAAGCATGCTCTTGTCTGGGGGGAGAATGATCCTGTACGAAAGGTTTTATCGTAGTTTCCCGCAGACGGCAGAAGCGCGGGGTAGGCGCACGTGAGTGTAGAACTGAGCGGTGGAGAGAGCGTGCACCTAGCAGATGCAGCAATCTCGGTTTTAGGGTTTATTGCGTGGACAAAGACGTGACGCAGAGTGCTACATAAGAGACACTAACAAGACAGAGTAGGGGGCGCGCGTGTAGTGTTAAAAAATTACGTCATCAAAAAAGAAATTGTGTGTGCTCCTAAGAAACTGACTGCTTAAATGCTTTGCGTCCGGAAAAAGGGCGTGAAGCGAGAAGGTGCACAGTGGGGATTAGGAACTGCCCTTGTGCGTACTATACGTCGCCCTCAAAACAGCGTGTAAGGGCTATCGGGAGACATGAAGAAGGCACCCCGTCAGTGGGGTCAGCGGTATACACCCGATCAAAAGTGTGTTGGCGATGCTTCCAGTGTTGCTGGTCTTGCATCCGAACGGACACAACCGCTGCACCCGCGCACGTTGACAGTCAAAGTGTCCTTGACACTAGGTAGATGCTTCTGAAGAAGAAACCTGAACACGCAGTTGTAACCAGTGCACGGATAATCACAGTCACACTGCACAACATCAGTCCCTCTTTCTTCGGAAATGTTTCCTCTTGTTAGGGCTCATTGTAACACTTCTGACTGCACGCGGAACCACCGACGTGTGTTCAGCAGAAGGAAGATACCGGAGAGAGATGCAGATACACGGGCGCAGAGGCGGGAACCGTTTTCGTGTGATGGCTTACTCCAGAAGCAACAGTGGTGAGGAGTTCACAACCCCAGTACACTGGAGTAGTTATGCCACCTCCCATCTTCAGCGTACTGTGCGCTTTCAGCTGCAGCAGTGAGCCACTGAGAAACGTGCTGTAGTGTGGTGCATTCACCGAGTGGCTAGAACAATTCGTTTTTGAGGAGACATAACTTTTTTTCACGTGAAAGGATACACAACAGAGAACCGACTGGCAGAAATGGAGGTCACCGAGTGCACAGCAAGGAATTTAATGCGTACAACCCGGCGTGATCAGACGGCGGCCAACGGGCTGCTTCCCTGTGTCCCTGAAGGTTACTTCACAATCCCAGTATATGCATCTGTGAGGGGAACAAAACCCGTTCTGCAGCCTTTGGTAATGAAAGTGTTGAATAAAGGGCACTTGATTTGATGATTTGCAGGGAGAACCACCCGGAATACATCTGCTGGCTGCAAAATGAGTACCATCCATCCTGCTTGCTTGTACGAGTTGCAGTAGTGACGACTCCATTCCTTGTGAGTTCGGCTGACGACATGTTTGTCTTGACGCCACAGCATTAGACACAGACACGCTTTTTGGTGGACAGGTTTCCACGTTTTGTGTCCCTCTCTCCTGTGAGGTTGGCAGCCTTGAGGAAACATCTTGAGCATCAAGCATACGTGAGCGCTTCGTTGTCCAGACTTGCTAGAACTGCCACTGCGCAGTCTGAGCTGTTACGAGGAGCGATCTTGACATGGATATGCGAGACACCTAAGTGTCGGTTGATTTCAGTACCACTACGGGTAGGCTGCTCAAAAAACACGGGTGCTCATGAATTTCTCCTCTGCTGTCCACCACTAAGTGAGTTGCCGACGGTGGACGTCTTGGTTGGAGTGTAGTCACATGATTTCGTGAACGCGCGTGGATACCAGCTTTGCGTAAGCAATCACGACAACTCGGATGCTGTGTTTACGTGCCACCGCTTTGTAGGGATTGGTGAGAAGAAATAACGTTGAGCAGAGGTCAACTGTGGCAGTCAAACGCATGGTCTGCCTGTGCAGACGCCTTGCGATGAGTCGGTCATCCTGGATGGCCTTTTTTTTCGTCTGTATTCTCAAACGGCTGGATCGTGGCTTTCGTGATCTTATTCGCCACCTATTATACCACAGTTTGTCACGGATGAGCTTGGAGTGAACGAATAAAAGGATGGACATTTTCAGCAGGGTGAAACGCTCCTTCGACAGGGTGCAGAAGAACCGAGGGAACCGTATGTCATCTGTTAAGGATGCTCCATCGTGTCTTTCGGTTAGAGTTTCTGTGCGCCTGCAATGTTATAAGTGGAGGGGTGAGACTGGGAGCGTTCTCGGTTCACTTTTCGACGTTCGATCACGCGAAGTGTCGGGGGTGGTGGTTCAAAGAGGTTGCGAACGCGCAGGAGGTGTTAGCACAGGTGCTTCCCTGTGGCTAAGGCGGACGAAACAGACAATGACCCCGCTCCGGGATAGGTGTTTTTCAATCTCAGGGCAGACAGTCTTGTCGTGTACTGCCCCTATTCTGCGGTCGAGCTTGAGATGGCAGTCGGACCGTCAGGAAGGACGAACTACATATTTTTACCTTTACGAGGAGTCACACCCTCAAATCGATGCAAGTGAAGTCCCGCAGTTCGCCGTTTGCAAGGAAGCTGTATTCTCTGCAAAACTACGATAGCGGGGAAGAAAAAAAAAGCGCTCAAACGCCCCACTTCAACTGCGTGGTGTGTGTCGGAAAACGGTTGGCAGTATAGGCAAACGTGAACACAGGGAATGCATTGTAACGCGCGGAGCCTGTACAGTACAACCTGCTCTTAGCAGTGTTCAACGAAAATCTTTCGGAATTGACGGGAGCATGGGACGCCAATGAAGAAGAGTGCGAAAACCTGTTCGCTACAACGTGCTCTAAATTCATGCTGCTAGTGGTCGACGGATTTTTTTCGGAAGGGACGGAAGCATGGGACGCCATTGGAGAAGAGTCAGTGATGGACAAATGCTAGCGGGCGTTCACCACAGTTTTCCTTGGAGTCACCATCCTGACGGTACACCGTCCACGCAGACTTGTATGCGTGGATCTCATAGTAAATGGCGTGACAGTGTGCAGGTTGGGGAAGAGCGCTTTCTAACTTCAAACAACTAGTACCGGGCACCTGGAATTCGCAGGTATGGGGCACTAATGCAGGTGTGTGTGAACTGAGAACACCTGTGCCTGAAGTGCCCACTTCTCTTTGTAGATATTGCCTGGGCAAAAGCAGCATAAACACGAAGGATGCTTTAGCCGTCGCCTGTGTTGAAGGCGACAGAGCAAGTCCGGAGACTGTAGCTTGTCTTCGTTTTTCACTATTGGCACGGTATTAGTGGCATAAGTCCTACCTCGATGTAATTCCGTGTCTACAACAAAAGAAATTTTGCTGACATCTCAATCTCCGCGAGAGAACTGCTTGTGCTGTTGAGGCTTCTGCACTGAGCCACAGCTATTTGATCTAGAGGTTTGGCAAGCAGCAAACGCTGATCCCAAGCGGAGCTGATAGGAAATCAATCTACATTTGTGCACCAAACAGGATGTGATTTCTTGCGTTTATGTCCTGAAGCGGGGAAGCATGGGATGAGGAGAAGCAGCGGATATTTAGACAGGTGGTTACCCTACAGAACCTTGTTTTCCAAAGTAGTGACGGGGTACGACTGCATGACGGACGTACGTCTGCACGCTGATCGCCGCTTATTGCACAATGCACAAACGGGCGACCAGGGCGCGGCACCTGCGCAGGAAAATTCTGTTGAAGCGGATTCATTAATGGTGAGCGCGCCTCCATCTTCCTCCTTCTGTGATACACGGACTATGTGAAGACTTCAGATGGCACTCGAAGGAAAGGCAGGTCTCTCGTCGTGCTTCTTGATCTGTGCATTAACACGGCGATACTGTTTCTTGGCTGGAAATAAAACTAGCTTTCATTTAGATGAAATGCGGCTAGAAATTGGTACGGGAGGCACAGGGTTCAGACTGATTTGGCGGCTTCAATGCCCACCACAGCAGTGACCTGATGCAGCGCTTGATCCGACTAGTTTCGGTGTAAGACATTTGTTTGTTCCTCTACTAAGTCTTCTATTTCGGTGACCTGTGGAGGAGGCGAATTTTGTCCTGGGAAGGCAGTACACTGACAGGCGGCCTGATTTATGAAGACAAACAGCAGTTACACCACAAAAATTCCAAACGGCAACTGTGGGAATTTGAATGCACTAGAGGACGTCAGAGTCAAAGTCTTCAGGTTTTGTGAACTGGCCCCTTGGGCAGAGCTGCCTCGGCACAAACGTGGTAACAGTAGAAGTTTGCTGGAAGAAAGCAAAGAAGGGGAGTGGCTGAAGAACGGTGGGGGTGGCGCTCGAAATGGCCGCCCTCGATGCAGCACAGTGTTGTGACGGACCTGCTGATAGGCACTTCTTTTTTTAAGTCGCCGAAGCGTGAACTGCAGGACAACCTTTTCAAGAGTTGGTCGTGACCACGTTTCCGTAGTGTGTCGAGTGCAACTGTGGGAGGACCACAAACGTGTCAGATTGACTCACTTGGGATCAAACACTGATGACAGATCGTAAGATACATCAGTATGCAAGCGGAGTTTTCGCTTACTGCTTTTACTCTACAAGAGGGCGGAGAGTATCTCAGGGCATCCGAATGCCAATTCTAGCATTAGGAACTGATTCGCGCACAAAGTCGAGGCCTACGTATATAGGGTGACTACGATCTGCAGGAGAAACAAGTACCATGTGAAGTACACGAAGAAATGTTGACACGTGCTATATGGCAGAGTGTTGTACAATTATTTGAGATTACGGAGTTGTTCTGAGCTTCCACAGGACGAGGTTCGTGGCAGTGGTGTTGGACTACTTGGCAGGATTCAGGAGCTGAACCGCGAGCAAAGAAGTTCATATACCAAATAAAGACGTGGGAGTGAACGACTGCAAGACTGGCAGCACGAGCTTGAACAAACCATTTTGCTTGCGAATGCACAGTTGTGCAGACGGAGCTTTGTCCAATCCGGTACGTGGGCAGGGGTGGACGGTGTGTCTCGTGAAGTCGCACTGGCCGATGAGCGGAAAAGGATTTATTAATACGGCGTGAGAGCACACGTACACGTTTCGTCGTCGTGCCATCCCTATTCGCTCCTGCCGCTTGTTGTGCTCCACGAATGGTTGTGTCCACGTGCTGAAAGATGAGTATCCATACAAGGAGTTGCCGAACACCGTGTAGAGAGTGAAAGTCTCACACGGATGGAAGTTTGCCACTGCGCACATAATGTGTGGAGGCGCACCCAGAGTATAAGAGCAAGAAACGCATTCCTAAACAAGAGTGGGAAACACGAATACACAGTTCGTGTTCATTTGGAAATGAAGAAAGAATGTCGCGGAGCGAGGGAGTATATATACATATATATATATAGAGAGAGAGAGAGAGAGAAAGATATATGTGCATATATACTTGGAGAGGGAACGGCAGAATACCTATGTGCACAGATATAAATTTAGCGAAGTAACCACGCTGATATTCACTGAAGGCGAATTGACTCCTATTTCAGACTAAATACGACAATAAGACAACGGAGGTTACTTACTGTTGCACTGTTGAGGTGCAACCAGTGCGCTGCGTGTGCTCCCTATGTCCGGCGGCGTCCTTCAGGTCTTGCGTGGTGGCAGGGAGTAGAAGTAGACACAGTGCTTCTTCGTAAAGAAGGCACAGGAAGTTTCAGAGTTCTGCGGAGAGAGTAGCGTTTCGTACGACGTTATGCCTCGCGCTTGCATGCGACAACACTTTGCCGCGGGACGACTAGGCACAATGTTCAGCATCGAGTCAGGTGGCAGAGCCCCGCACGCTGAGCTACGCACTCGTTAGTGGTGTAATATGTCAGGTCACAACTCTGTTCATACAGAGGAGAGACCTTGACAGGGCGAACTGACTACAAGCCGTCTAGGCGTGCGAGGAGATGTTTATAAAGCCGATGTCACCGGCTTGTACAGCGCTCGTACCCCGTAGGTGAATCGTCGTATAATAGGGGTTCTGTCAGGCCGACTACGCTTGCAGGGCGGTGCAGCACGTGCAGCCACGTCTCGCGGAGCAGTAGTAGGGTGACTTGAAAAGAATATACTTACGTGACACGGCAACAGGAAGATTTTATATGTCGATGTGACTCTGCCTTGTGTCGGAGCAAATACTGCACTAGAAGAATTCGTGCGGGTCCTTGAGGACCTTCCTGCGGGAACAGGGTGATGCCAAGAGAGTGTGGAGGATGAGAACACCTTGCCGTCTGCGGCGAAACTGCCACGGATCTTTTATTGGTGGCGACATATCTAGGCAGTAAGAGATGTAGAACAGGTGGGTGAGGAAGGAAAGCATGCAGACACTGCTGCAGGCAGTTGTCACACGGCGATCAAAAAAGGGTCTGAACCATGCGAAGAAGGCTCTTACGACTAAGGGGATTGACCGCTCAATCGAGTGTGCTTCAAAAAGCAGAATGTTCTGCATTAAGCGGTATATGGAATCCGATGTGTGTGATCTGTGAATGATTCGATTTGTTGTTGCAAGATAAAGGTGTTGGACACAAGGGGCGCGTTGCGGCTACCTTCGAGAAGGAAGCTTTTCTGTGTCTGTCGGCCAGAGTTTGGTGTAGCGCTTGTATCGCTGCGTTTTATGTCTTGCATATTAGCTGCAACCTCTGGAAGAGACAGCAATGGTCCTGCCGTAATGAATCGTGGACACCTTGCAAATTGGTACCTCGCGGTGAAGTCGTGTATGACACAGGCGGTGACGAACACTGCAGGAGGAAGAAGAATGTTGGACGTTCGCGAGGCAGTGGTGGCATCTACCCTGTATACAGTTCCCCCGTGTTACAGGGTCTTCTGGCTCGTTGTGTGATTTGTTTGTGTTAGTTTTTTTAGGAGATAACGGCGTGAATGCATTTTTCTTGGAGAATAGATGGGGGCAATCCTGAGCACAGACAAGGCAGGATGAAAAACCAAGTGGGAGAGGATGGTTGCCGGGAGCCAGGTGACAACAGTGGCAGAGGGTGGCTGAGCAGATCCACTGGGAGAGACCAGTCGAAAGGTATCTGCAAGCGACCTCTCTGGTGTCGCACTGTTCGATGCTTGGTAGGGATGTTATTTCACACTACACTCTACCAGAAGCCAGCCGAACAGATAAACTTGTGAGCTGGTGAGGGGGACACCGAGCCATGACAGCTGGTTATTCAACTGTTGGGGCGTATTGGTCAGTGTTCGAGTAGCCCGGAGTAGGCCTTACCAGACAGACCGTTGTGCACGGCCAGTCATCTTTGAAGGTGACAGATTAAAGTACCCGTAAAATGTGGTGGAGGCATAGACAGTGATCTTCTGTCTGACAAGCCGGTGTGTACGCACGCCAGTGGAAAAGTCAGTGCGATGTGAGCATTGAGACAAGCAGGTGGCGAACCACAGCAGCTGGAGAGGAAACATAATTAGCCTTTCACATATATGTGCACGGCTGCTCAAGCGTATACATGCGCATAATGATGGAACTGTACTCCTGCAGGTAAGACCGACACCGTTTAGGTGAGAGTGGGCGTTTCTCCCGCAATGAGAGCTCATTCGTTACACACACTCTGGCACACTAACGGATCTCCGTCGCGTGCCAAAACACCTCCTAGTATGCTTTGTTGCGTGTAAGCATCGCAACGAAGACCAACAGAATGTAGAGGGTAAACCTGAATGAGCAGCATCGGTGAACCGTTGGGGCGCTCGCCTATTCGGATCGTTCGGTCCAGGACACTACACAGTGCCCACGTTTGTGTGGATGCGGGTGCGGGGGGAACAACATCTCTTTCAGCAGTTTTACACAGCAGGAACCAGACCGATCAGACGCAGGATACCCGCAGGAGTTTACACACGGTAGAACTGCTGTTTTACACAGCAGTAACGAGACCGATCACACGCAGGATACCCGCAGGAGTTTACACACAGTAAAGCTGCTGTTTTACACAGCAGTAACGAGACCGATCACACGCAGGATACCCGCAGGAGTGGTGTCCGTCGACGTTTTTACAAGAAGGAGACGGCGAAATGCTCAAGATGTACGCACAAAGAAAACGTGTCACTGGGGCAACTTTGGGAGGTTGAGCTAGAATCCTCTGTCCAGGGTCAGGCAAATGCTCGCGAAGAAGAAAGAAAGACATCCTTGAGGGTGCTGTCAGGTAGCGGTTTTGAACGATTGCACTCCTACGGCGCGATTCTCGTGCAGTGCTTCTGGCGAAGTGCGCGTCTGTGTACGCCTGGGAGAAATCACACCGTTGTAAGAATGTGCAAAGATATGAAGTTTTTGAAGACCCGACCTGGGTAAGCGTAAGGTCGAAGAGAAAGAGGCGACTACAGCTGTGGTCCGGAAGTAGGGAAGGACTGGAGCGATAGTAGTAGCAGATTTGTTTTGGCGTCGAGATACCAGTTTGCATCCTCATGCAAAAGGCAGTACAGGGCGTCTGGGCAGAACATCGGCTCCCGCATGAGGTTTGAGATGGCTACCCAAAACAACTACAAATGACAAGTAGAGTGAACTTCTGAATGGCTTGCTCGCGTGATAGTCGGTCTCTGCACTTTTCGTTTACCGGATACTCACTGGCATCACGGAAGCCAGAGAAACGCGAACAAAAGCCTCTGCAGGTGCACTCCTGAATGCGTGCGTCGATTATTTGTTTTCAGGCAACTTGCCGAACAAGACGGTTGTATCCAGTGGACACAGGGGGCATGTAGGAAAGGGTAAGAAGGAATACGTTTGACCGCGGGAAGACGTACATTGGCGCTGAGTGCGTGCCCACTCTGCCGTGGTGGTAATTTCTTGATGTTGAGCTGCCGCGTGTTCCTTTTTTGGTGAGAGATCTACGTTGCGTCAACTTGTTTGATACAGAGTGTGCTGGTAGCGACTACGAGCCTCTAGCGTTAAGCCGGCGTGTCGTTTTGTCTGCGGGGGTGTACTCACTTAAACGATGCAATGTCCATAACGCTTAAGGGGAAGACTTTAGTTTTCGGGATGACTTAGAAACGCTGCGTCGACGAGATGTACTGCTCATTTGCAATCTTTCCTCGCAGGCGTCCTGTCAAGAAGATGCACGGTTCCTCGACGCAGCGTTTCTACGTTATCCGGAAATCTAGCGTCGCCTGTAGCGATCGGTGAACCTCGACAAGTAGAGGCAGCGGCAGAGGACGCATTCTCTTTTCCACAGTGATCTCCGCTTTCGGGGCAAGTCAAATGCTGGCAGTGGTCGTCCATATCTGGGGAGGCTGTTACACTTGAACTTGCTGGGCCACAGGTGGATGAATGATGCGACGGTTTGGCGCCCCCACCAAGTGAAATCGGCGGAGATAAGGAAAGCAGAACGTTTTGCCTCAGCGGCGACGCAAGTTTGCTCTCTAGGATAAATCAGTTTACGTGTCTTTTAACTTGTGCGCGGGCGCCCTTGCACTGGCGTCCAGGCCACCAAACGTGGAGCAGCAGCCGCATGTGTACATTTGTTTAGACAGAAATATGACTTGGGGGGAGAAAAGCTGAAACAATCCGTGCAGAAGTAGGTTGTCGTATCAGTGCGTAGGGAAGAAAAAACCTGAGCGAGCAAAGGCTTTTGCTTCTGGAGTGTGTACGAATGAGAGACACGGGGAGTGCGGTAGTGTGCACATGGTGACGCCTGTCGCATGTGGGTGTCGATACTGACGTTGGTTTTCCACGTCAGTCCGGATATGCTGAAGGCGTACGCCCGACACTTTTGAGAAGCAGGACTACACACACGGTCGCTCATTCAAGAAAAAGGGTGCAATTTATGGGGTGATAGAACGACATTTGATAACGACGCCTTACCATGAACGGCTGTACGTACACCGCGATGTGAAGATTGCGTGGTCTGCAGCTGGAGCCATGCAGAAAAATGATTTGTGCTTGTACTAGTGGACTTGAGTTTCCAACAAAACGTGGGGAACCGGTCCGTAGGGAAAGGTTGTACAGGATGAGACTGAAGAACTGTCGTTGTCCGCACTGTTCAAAAGAACTAATAAGCCGACGAGGAAGCGGGGATAGCTCGTAGGAAAACAAAAAAATGGAAGCGCCGTTGTCAGTTTTGTCAACGGCAGTGAGGGAACTGTATGATGCGCTCACGCGGAGAGCTGGTCTTGTGAGCGCGTATTAACAGGCCAGAGTAGTAGTGGTCACGACTGCAAAGAGAAATGACAGGACTTCCAAATTTGTGAAATATTCTACCTGTATGGGCTTGCGGAAAAGTATTCGCCCGGTGGTACGGTCGCATATGCTCCGTTGCAAGCGGTGCGGAGGTTTTGGGCGTTGTCTTGTGGGAAGGAAGTCGGAAGGGGTTCGGAGTCGCAGCGTCGTCATGGGGCGTCGTATAGCTGAGGCAGGGCTTGTTGGAATACTCCTGATGCGCTTGAGACGTCGTGCACATAAGTTCGTACTCTCATTCCTGTGTTTAATGTACAGCACAGGGCGCATTCCTTCCTGCAAATCTAATAGTTGCCGACGTAGAGTTTCCACGTGCACGACTATTTGGCGTACAACCTGTGTTTCACGACAAATAGTCGTGCAAGTGGAAACGCTACGTCGACAACTATTAGATATGAAGGAAGGAATGCGCCCTGAGCTGTAGATTACACAGAGGAATGAGAGTTGAAGACACTACGAGTTAGAAAGAGCTGCCAGGAAATCATTTGGAAGATGTGAGGGCCACGATTCTAGATCACGACTGCTGCAGAGAGCAGCTGAGCAGGGGCACTGACGTTTCGTTTAGGATATTGCGCAGGTGTCGTGGTGGCGATCGGTGTTGCATTCAGCGGTACCTGCACAGCACAAAGACTTAGTGTCGCGCCCTCCGTTTGGCATGCGCTCCGCCAGCATTTCTTTCCGCCTGTGGGCTGGAGACACTCTTTCCATTCAGTCCCTTCTGCAAAGGCAGTTACTTCACAATAGTTGAATCGGGTGGGAATGATGGAGATTGATGCA